>CAUYPK010146036.1:0-17978 GCA_963574355.1 Loris lydekkerianus
AATCCTTTTGCCACTGTGGAAGTTGGAGTTTGATCAAAAGTTTCTGAGTGAGTTTACTTTTGTGGTAGAGGATTGAGCTTGTCATTATGGAGGATAGGTCTGAGAATATCCTGAAGAACTGGTTTAGTTATGGCAAATTTCTTCAACATGTGAATGTCATTAAAGTATTTAATTTCTCCATCATAAATGAAACTCAGTTTAGTTGGGTACAGGGGTTGAAAGTTATTTTGTTTTAGGAGATAAAAAGTTGATGATCACCCTCTTCTCGTTTGAAAGGTTTCAGCACAAAGATCTGCAGTCATTCTAATATTCTTCCCTTTGTAGGTTATGGTTTTCTTACATCTGGCTGCTTTCAGAATTTTTTCCTTCATAGTAACTTTAGTGAAGTTAATTATGATGTGCCTGGGGGATGTCTTATTTAGGTTGAGTCATGCTGGGGTCCTGAAAATGTCTGCTATCTGAATTTCAGAATCTCTTGGCATGTCTGGAAAATTCTCTTTCATAATTTCATGGAGAAGCACCTCTGTGCCTTGCGAAGCCACTTTATCACTTTCAGGGACTCCAGTGAGGTGGATATTAGCCTTCTTTGAATTATCCCAGAGCTCTCTGAGAGAATGATCTGTTTTTGCTCTCTATTTCTCTTCCTCTTTGAGAGTTTGGGAGCATTCAAAAGCTTTGTCTTCAATGTCAGAAATTCTTTCTTCTGCTTGCTCCACTCTGTTACTGAGGGATTCTACAGTATTTTTCAGATCTTTGAGAGCTACAAATTCTTGCTTCAATGTGTCAAAATCTTTGGTGGTTTTGTCTTTAAATTCATTGAATTCTTAAGAGAAATTTTGAATTGCTCCTTGAATTTCTAATTCCAACTTTTGAATTGCTCCTCGAATTTCTAATTCCAACTTTTCCTCCATTCTATTAATTTAGTTGCAATCCAAATTCTGAATTTGATTTCTGATATCTCGGCCATGTGTTTATGAATGGGATCTTCAGTTACATCTGCCATGTCTTTCCTTGGAGGGGGTTGATCTATTCTGGTTATTCATGTTACCAGAGATTTTCCGCTGATTCTGCCCCATGATTGTTTTACACCCTTTGATTTTTCCCCTGGAGCTTTGTCAAGGACCTGTACAGTGCGATGGCCTGAGAAACTGGGTATCTTTTTGGTGTGGTGGGGCTAAGTGATTCTGTCTTGTTTTCAGCTGGTCTCTGTTCGACCCTAGTGAAACAGTTACTCTGGGTTGAAGTCTCAGGCGGCCTGCGTTTCCTTCCCAGATCTGTTCTGTGGTGGTTGCTACCTAAGTAGATGCCGGGCCTCCTCCCTGGTTGCCCAGGGAGACAGGGGGTATGGCTTCAGAATATCCGGGAGTGAGCCCTTTTGTTGCTGAAAGACAGCTGCTGCTCTGCACCTTGAGGCACTGCTGCTCCGGAGTGGTTCCCTCTCAGCCGACTATCTTCTCACTCCTGTGCCCCAGAGTCAGCACTGACCAGCTGCAGTTTAGGCCCTGTCCACACCCCTCAAGAAATCACCCAAGAATCTGGACTTCTGGGGGACAGGCCTCCAAACCTCAGAGTGAGAGTGGAGGGGGGTGCTGGGAGCTCAGAATTGCAGGTAGAGAATATATACAGTTTTATACAGTTTTATGCCTGGCAGGAGAACACGATGGCACCCTAGTAGGTAGGTCCAGTTTTTAGAGGGTCTCTCCCATGGAGTGTAGTGGGAGGACCTTTGAACTCAGCTCGTTTGTTCACGGGGCACTCTGAGCCGTTCTCATGGGGGAGGGGACTCACATCCGCTTGGCGATGGATTTTGTACCTTTTGTTTGTATCCTTGGGGTCGCAGCTCGCCTCAGCGGGGTTGGTGTGTGTTCTTCACCCTTCTTGGTGCAGCTCAAATCCACCTGGTTACTTGCTAAATTTTTGTCCTATAACTCTTCTTCTGGACGGGAGCCTCTGTGGAAAGCTGGCTTCAGTCAGCCGTCTTGTCTCTGCCCCCCCTTAGCACAATATTGTTGACAAAGCTAGTGATGTCACTTCTTATAAATACATATTTCCCCTCTACTTTTTTCCATTGATGGTAATGTGAGGATGTTAAGGTAAAGAGTCATGTTTTGAGAAGTGCTTTAAGACTTCAGGGGAGCTACTACATAAATACCACATATTCTAAAGTGTTCAGTGTTACCAACTGATGCCATTTCCTAAACTCTAGTCCTTTTTCAAGGGTTTTGGCCTTCTTGGAACTACCTTTGAACATCTCTTCCTCTATAACTCATACTCATTTTTTTCCACTGTCTCTCAGGAAGTCTGAAGTTTAGGAAAATGTGTATCTCTCTCTGTCTTTTAGCAAAGTTAGATATGCTTTTCTTCCTATTTTAAAGAGTTGGTGTGTTTTTCTTAATAAGTAGTATGGTTTTGTGGTGGGTGGGGTATCGAACCTGTGCATACCAGCCAGAATCAGATGATGTGTGTTTCTATAAAGAATGTTTCATCTGAATTACTTAAATTTAAAGTCAGATTAAATGTTACCAACTAGGAGTGTATTTTCAGTCATTGATTGTTGATTATTTTCTTTCTTGTGCTCTTTTACTTTTGATTTAGATATGGCCAGTTTTATCTGAGACTCTAAATAAGCACCGGGCTGACAATCGGATTGTAGAACGGTGTTGCAGATGTCTGCGCTTTGCTGTTCGCTGTGTAGGCAAAGGATCTGCAGCCCTGCTGCAGCCACTAGTCACACAGGTAAGTTCTTCAAGAGAAAGGAAAATGTGAAATAATGGGATTCCTTTAGGACGAAATTTTTGATTAAATTCATTGCTTTTGTTTTTATTAAATAATACTAGAAAATATTTGAAAGAGCAGTACCTGTGGAGGTTATGTTGTCTATAAAGAAAATAGTTCATGATCTCTTCTATATAGTGGTAGTCTAAGTAGCAACACATTCCTGTGTGAAATTATGTGAAGAGAATGACTTTCATTTTCTTCAGAACTATTGCTATAGAATGTATGGGTACATTGTACAATGTACATGTTTTATATTGATTTCTTTGGAGGAAAATGTGCCAAGTCAAGCTTTGTTATTTTCTCCCCTGAAGAGATTTTCTTTCATCTTAACCCCAGGTGGTTCACATAAGTCTCTTGTCAAAAATAAATTTGATTCTTTGAATCATTAAAATTGTATGGTGTGACCACTGATGAAGTTAAGATCATATTAACATATAGAACTACTCTATATGAGATGATTCTGCTTAGGTCATTCAGTAATTTGTGTTGATATTTAACCTTACAGCAGGAGCCAGGACTAGGGTAAATCAAGGGCACAGCTCTAGGGCATAGGCCAGGCCCAGTGGGTCATGCCTGTAATTCTAGCACTTTGGGAGGCCATGGTGGAAAGATTCCTTCTGGGAGTACAACACCATCCTGGGTAACATAGTGAGACCACCATCTCTGCAAAAAATAAGAAAAATTAGCCAGGTATGGTGGTGCATGCCTGCAGTCTCAGCTACTGAGGAAACTCATGCAGGAGGATCACTCGAGCCCAGAAGTTGGAGGCTGCAGTGAGCTGTGATGGTGCTTCTATACTCTAGCCTGGGCAATAGAGTAAGAAAAGAACTAGGGCACAGAATTAAGGGAGGCTGCCAATCTTATATCTGTGATTCTGAGAAAGTACCTTCTGAAATTTTGTGCCCATATTGTGGGGGAAAACTACTGTAGGGCTCCAGACTAGAACCACAGTCTGCCTGAAATGACCCATTTCTACCTGGGCAGGTCACCTATGGCACAGATTTTAAGGAGGTCCTGACGCTGCGACTGAGTGCCTCCTTGAATTCATTCTGGGCTCCAATCCTAATTTGTCAACCCCTTACTAAGTAGCTGTCAAGCCCTGACTTAACTTATTCCTTTGAGTATGCAACACAGTACAGATTCATACCTACCATCTCATGTTCATATTATGGCATGAGGTGAATTCATGTAATAAGACTAATACATGTGTGCAGTGATGGCATTTAAAATAAATGATTGTATAGTTACCACTTCATTTTTAGAGGATAGTAGAGTAAAAATCCTAGATAAATAATTTAATTTAAATGTGCATATTATATTAAAAGTTGTTGGGGGTTTTTTTTTTGGTTTTTTTTTTTTTTAAGACAGAGCCTCAAAGCTGTTGCCCTGGGTAGAGTGCCATGGTGTCACAGCTCATAGCAACCTCAAATTTGTGGGCTTAGGCGATTCTCTTGCCTCAGCCTCCCTAGTAGCTGGGACTACAGGTGTCCACCATAACATTTGGCTATTTTTGGTAGTAGGTGTCGTTGTTTGGCAGGCCTGGGCTGGATTTAAACCCGCCACTCCTGTGTATGTGGCTGGCGCCTTAGCCACTTGAACTACAGGCGCTGAGCCATATATTAAAAATTTTATTTTGTTGAGATCCAGATGTCTTGAGTGGAAACGCTTTTTTTTTTTACTTAAAAGATACATAGGTTTAAGGGAAACATAAATTTAAACAATGTGTTTACTCTCTTCTCTAAGATGAGGGCATTTGATGATTTTATTTCAACTGTGTCTATATATCTTATTTTAAAAATAACATACCTGGCTTGGCACCTGTAGCTCAGCAGCTAGGGTGCCAGCCACATACACCAGAACTGGCAGGTTCGAAACCAGCCTGGGCCTGCCAAACAACAGTGACAACTACAACCAAAAAATAGCCAGGCATTGTGGCAGGCGCCTGTAGTCCCAGCTGCTTAGGAAGCTGAGGCAAGAGAATCACTTAAACCCAAGATTTGAGGTTGCTGTGAGCTGTGATGCCATGGCATTCTACAGAGGGCAACATAATGAGACTCTGTCTCAAAAAAAAAAAAAAAAAGACATACCTATAATATAATGTAAATGAGGGCAACCTGTAGGTGTTGAAAATTTGAAGTATACCATGCTAGGGTTTAATTTATGTATGTATTTTACACACGCTCCCTAGCAGCTTCCAATTTGAAGTATTAGGGGTCACACTGCATTATCTTGGGAAGGCAGATCGTCAGAGTTAGAACTCTAAATAGAAAACTTGAAAATTGAGAAATTGAATACTGTGTTCCTGGAAATGTTGCAAACAAGCTTTACTATGTTGCTTTACAAAGAAGAGACTATCTCTGAATTGCTTCATGGAGCAATTATAAGTAGATACTTAATAAAGTGTGAAGATTTAGACTAATTTTTTTTGTGTTTTTTTTTCTTGGCAGATGGTGAACGTGTACCACGTACATCAGCATTCCTGTTTCCTGTACCTTGGCAGCATCCTTGTGGATGAGTATGGCATGGAAGAAGGCTGTCGGCAAGGACTACTGGACATGCTCCAGGTTGGAGAGAATGGAAGCATCAGGCCTGAGGAGGGTTTATAGGCCTGGCAGTGTGTTCTTCACCATACTTTATTCTGTTGTTTCTTTATGTTTTCCCCCAGCATGATAATTTCCTAATAACAGGGAAGTAAAAACTTCCTAGCTGTTCTATGGACAGGCCTGTTTGATAGAAAGGGGGTGGGGACAAGTGGGGAGAGACTGACACTGACCACTTTAGCATAATGATCATTACAGATATTACAGCCTGGTTTATGCTCACCAAAAGCCTGGTGCTTTTGTGGGGTAGGTGAGCAAATTGAATCTCTTAAGCTCAAGCATAATTGCATTTTATTTAAACTTCTTGCCCAGAATCACCAATGAACTAGTTTACTTAGCAGCAAAGAGGGTTTAAGGGTTGGTAGCAGATACTGGAAAACGCTCTCAATAAACCTCTTTTTATCTCCGTCCTAATACAGGGAGGGAATAGATCATAAAAGTATGCTTTTCCTTTTCCCCGGATGTTATTCCATTTAAAATTGAGATTTTAGGGTGGCTTTCAATAAACCTCTTGTCTCTGTCCTAATCACAGGGAGGGAATAGATTATAAAAGTATGCTTTTCCTTTTCCCCGGGTGTTATTCCATTTAAAATTGAGATTTTAAGGTGGTAGGGTGCCAGCCCCATATACTGAGGGTGGTGGGGTCGAACCCGGCCCCGACCAAACTGCAACAAAAAAATAGCCAGGCATTATGGCAGGTACCTGTAGTCCCAGCTACTCGGGAGGTGGAGGCAAGACGCACAGGCGTCCTCAAACTACGGCCCGTGGGCCACATGAGGCGGTGTGATTGTATTTGTTTCCGTTTTGTTTTTTTACTTCAAAATAAGATATGTGCGGTGTGCATAGGAATTTGTTCATAGTTTTTTTTTAAAACTATAGTCCGGACCTCCAACAGTCTGAGGGACAGTGAACTGGCCCCCTGTTTAAAAAGTTGGAAGACCCCTGAAATCGCACTGGCCCCCGATTTAAAAAGTTTGAGGACCCCTCAAATTGCTTAAGCCCAGGAGTTGGAGGTTGCTGTTAGCTGTGAAGCCATGGCACTCTACCAAGGGTGATAAAGTGAGACTTCGTCTCTTTAAAAAAAAAAATTGAGATTTTTATATTTATAATGAAAATTCTCTTAGTGGGCGAGACCATATCTAGTACATAAATGGAATCTTTGTTTTCAGCAATTTCTAAACTTTGATATAACATCTATCTAGTTTATGAACTAAAAATCTACCCTTAACCCTTTCTGAAATGTGGACTGCATGTATGACAACTGTTTATGTGGGAATGATTTCAGTCCTTTTCCTGATCTGATTCTCATCACTGTCATTTTCTTTTCCCACCTGTGCTTCCCTTCCTTGTTTCCTTTGTATTTATTGTAATAATTGGCAAGTCTGAATGCAGTGGCATTTCTACATAAACATTTCTTTTAAAACCACTGTTTTTTGTTTTTTTTTTTTTTTTAGGCACTGTGCATCCCCACCTTTCAACTCCTAGAACAGCAGAATGGTCTCCAGAATCACCCTGACACTGTAGATGACCTGTTCAGGCTAGCCACCAGGTAAATCTCTCTGAAGACCAAGCCCCCTCCCCTTCATTTAATTGCTTATTCCATCATCGCCTTCTGACACTTGGCTCTTTTCTTCTCCTAAAATAAGGTCACTGGGGTAGGTAGATTAGTGATTAATAACTCAAGGTGAAGGTGTTGGGCTGGTAGCAAGAGGTAAAGTAACTAAGTTCACCGTAAGTGTGCTTGGTAAAAACACTTGACTAGATACTCTGTACAATCCTCTATAGTTTTAACTTTTTTTTTTTAAGAGATGGGTTCTTACTCTGCCCAGACTGGAGTGTAGTAGCACAGTGACTCAATCATAGTTCACTGCAGCCTGGAACTCTTGGACTTACGCATTGTTCCCTTATAAGCTTTTCAAGTAGCTGGGACCACAAGTGTGTGCCACCATGCCTGCTAATTTATTTTTTTTCATTTTTTGTAGATGGGGTCTCACAATATTACCCAGGCTGGTCTTGAACTCCTGGCTTCAATTGAGCCTGTAGGCAATGAGCCACTGCACCCAGCTCAGTTTTAACTTTTTATGCTGCTGTGATTTCATGCTTCACCTCCACTTTTTCCTTGAGAAGCTTAACATCCTTTAAATATAACCATATCTCAGAATAAATTAAGGTACCCTAGAAGTTTTCTGGTACTGTACTTCTTAACTTTATCCCTACCTTGTCACCCCACTTACTACTTAATTTCCTTTTACTGGTAGCACTAACAATGTGGTTGCTAAACTTCTGCTTGGAAACAACTATTGTATTATTTACAAATGTGAAATAGTATTAGCTTGATTATTTCTTCTCAGGATGGAATATTGAATGTTTTTTTGTTAGACAAGTTAGAGAAAACTTTTTCTCTGGAGTGGATAAGGGAGGGTTGTTGGATGGACTGTCAGCCTCTTTTCCCAGGGTATAATCCTTGGAAAACTAATTTCTAGGGACGTTCTTTGCACAAATGATGAAATGAGTTTGGAAAATACTTTATTTTTTTTTTTTTTATTGTTGGGGATTCATTGAGGGTACAATAAACAAGATTACACTGATTGCATTTGTTAGGCGAAGTCCCTCTTGCAATTGTGTCTTGCCCCCTACTTTATCTTTTTCTTAAGAGATCCTCCCAGTACATTAAAAGATCTGAGAAACTGTGTAGTAGTTTAAAACAAAAAAACAGAGAAGCAGAACATCTTGTAAAATACAAAATTTCCCAAACTTACTTGAATACACAATCTTTCTTTGTGAATTCCTATTGATATCCTGGGAAGCTGGCATTCTATAAATATATTATGGTTTGGGAAATGCTGTTCAAGAGTTTCTAAAATTTGGTTTTTTAACCTAGGAGACTTTTTTTTTTTTTTTTTTTTTGGAGATAGTCTCACTGTGTCACCCTCCGTAGAGTGCAGTGGCATCACAGCTCACTGCAACCTCCAACTCTCAGACTTAAGCGATTCTCTTGCCTCAGCCTCCCAAGTAGCTGGGACTACAGGTGCTCACCACAACACCTGGCTACCTTTTTTTTTTTTGGTTGTAGTTATCATTGTTGTTTGGCAGGCCCGAGACAGGTTCTAACCCACTAGCTCCAGTGTATGTGGCTAGTGCCCTAACCGCTGAGCCTAACCTAGGAGACTTTTATTTTTAAGTTCTTTTGACAGATTTTCCTTGAAACTACCTGCCTTGATTTATAAGATCACAGTTGGAAATTGAGTTTGTGGACATGACTTTTTATATGCTAATCTGAGATATGGTCCCTTCCTTGCCCTGGCATTTTTTTAAACATTTTTTTTTTAATTGTTTTAAAGAGCAGCTTTAGGTTCACCATAAAATTGAATGAAAAGTATAGACAGTTCCCACATTCCTTCTACCCACCCAAACACATAGCCTTCCCTGTTATCAGCATCCTCCACTAAGAGTGATCCATTTATAGCAATCAATCAACCTGTATTAACACATTGTTATCACCCAAAGTTTATGTTAGGATTCACTCTTGATGTTGTGTTCTGTGGGTTTTGACAAATGTATTAGGAATGACATGTACACACCATTATAGGTAGTATAATATAGAATAGTCTGAATGCCCTAAAAATCCTCTGTGCTCTATTTGTTTATCTCTTCCTTCCCCCTAATCCTTAGCAACCACTGATTCTTTTACTGTCTTTTATCCTGGCTGCTTTTGCAATCTAATCCTGTCATTTATACCTGATCTTTCTTTCCACACAGGTTCATTCAGCGTAGCCCTGTCACCTTGCTGAGGAGCCAAGTAGTCATCCCTATCTTACAGTGGGCCATTGCCTCTACTACCTTGGATCACCGGGATGCCAATTGTAGTGTCATGAGGTTCCTACGAGACCTCATCCATACTGGGGTAGCCAATGATGTAAGTGTTAACATTGTTTCTCTTCTACTTCACAGCTTATTAGCTTCTGTCTCTTCCTCATTTCTCAGGGTAGCAGTCCCCAGTCTTTTTGGCACTAGGGACCAGTTTTATGGAAGCCAGTTTTCCCATAAACCTAGGGGTAGGGTGTAGTAGGAGAGATTGGTTTTGGGATGATTCAAGTGCACTGCATTTATTGTATGCTTGCTTTGTATTATTATTACCTTGTAATATATACTGAAATAACTATACAGCTCAACATTATGCAGAATCAGTGGGAGCCCTGAGTTTGTTTTCCTTCAACTAGACAGTCCCAGGAGTAGCATCACCATCTCAGTGCCACTTCAGATCATCAAGCATTAGATTCTCATGAGTAGCACGCGACCTAGATCCCTTGTATGTGTTTGCACTCCTATGAGAATCTAATGCCACCCCTGAGCTGACAGGAGGTGGAGCTCAAGCAGTGATGCGAGTAATGGAGAGTGGCTATAAATACAAATGAAGCTTCGCTTGCCCTGCTGCTCTTTTCCTGCTGTGCTACCTGGTTCCTAACAGGTTCCTAACATGCCACAGACCAGTACCAGTCTACAGCCCGGGAGTTGGGAACCACAGCCTGAGGGGAAAACCAGTATCCCAGTATTTCTTTATTTGATTTGTATTAGTAGACATATACCATAGTGGATCATTCAGTAGCCAGAAAATCAACTATTAGATCTGAGATACGTGCACTGAGTGCTGTAGGATGTTGGAAGCAATCTGAAGTTCTCCCTACTCTGAAACCATTTGGTGTCTGATTAAAAAGATAAACAAGGGCGGTGCCTGTGGCTCAAAGGAGTAGGGCGCTGGCCCCATATACTGGAGGTGGTGGGTTCAAACTCAGCCCTGGCCAAAGGGAAAAAAAAAGAGAGAGATAAACAAGTATAAGGAATTAAATTATAACAAGAGGCCAGTATTTGATGATTACATGAGTGATAAAAGTCATGATTGAGGATAAAAAGCTCTGAACAGAAGTGGGTTGGAATAACTTTCTAGAAATGAGAGATTTCAATGGACAGATAAGATAGAAGTAGAATTTGGATGAATTAGAGGAGGTAGTCTAATTTGCATATAAACCAAGATCAGAGGAAGTCACGATAGCACTAAGTGTTAATAGATAATTAAGAGACCTTTTTGATAGGGGTAATAAAGGGGTTTATGAGATTTTCAAAGGTAGGTTTGGTTAGATATAGAGTAGAATTGAAGGTAAGGGAGAGCAGTGAAGAAGTATATATTCACTTCTGCAATTCTTTTTAGGCTATTTAAGAAGTCTGATATTAAAAGGTAAGAAAAAGAATAACGTAACTATGAAATGAAAGGCAGTTTAAGAAAATACTTTTCTCAAGATATTAGATATAGTATAAAGACTATAAAGAAGGAAGAAAATAATCAAGATTTTTTTGGTAGAAAAGATATCAGACATCTTTATTTATTGCAGTTGTTGTTGTTTTTTTTTTTACAAGCAAATGAAGACACAGTTGTTTTTCTTTTCTTTTCTTTTTTTTTTTTTTTTTTAGTTTTTTTTGGCCAGGGCTGGCTTTGAACTCGCCCCCTCTGGCATATGGGGCCAGTACCCTACTCCTTTGAGCCCCAGGCGCCACCTGACACAAGTTATTTTTCAAAGGAAAAAAAGATTGATTACCATGCTTAATCATTATTTCTTTCCTGCTTTCTAATCATGAAAAAATCTATGCATTAAAGTTAATGTCATCTGACGCCCATGCCCCTTGCCTTGTTACTAAACTCTTTTTTGAGACAGTGTCTCACTTTTTTGCAGTCTGTAGAGTACCTTAGTATCATAGCTCACAGCAACTTCAAGCTCTTGGGCTCAAGCAATCCTTTTGCCTTAGCCTCCTGAGCAGCTGGGATTACAGATGCTCACCACAATGCCTGGCTATTTTTAGAGATGGGGAGTCTCACTCTTGCTCAGGCTGGTCTTGAATTCCTGAGCTCAAGCAATCTACCTGCCTTGGCCTTTCAGGCGTGAGCCACCATGCCTGGCTGGTTACTAAACTACATTTTATTCTTGATGACAAAACATTCTGTGGACTTTATAAATCCAGCCATTGTATATGTATACACACATGCACATGTGTTTACACACACACACACACACACACACTTTCTTCCTTCACAAGGAGAATATGCTGGATTAAAGGAGGCACCCGGCACAATGCCTGGCTGTTTTTTAGAGATGGGCTCTCACTCTGGCTCAGGCTGGTTTCAAACTTATGAGCTTGAGAAAAAGTTCTTGATCTTTGGAAAGTTGAAACTAGATCTTCTCTGATGCTCATGCTTTCTTACAGCATGAAGAAGACTTTGAATTACGGAAAGAACTGATAGGACAAGTGATGAATCAGCTTGGACAACAACTTGTAAGCCAACTGCTCCACACATGCTGCTTTTGTCTCCCCCCCTATACCCTACCAGATGTGGCTGAAGTGCTTTGGGAGATCATGCAGGTTGACAGGCCGGTAAGATTGTTTCCATAAGGAATCTATCTCATAGTTCCTAAACCTATTAGACTTTGGTTCCTTAAGGCTCACTCTAACTTTGAAACCAGCCTTATTGTATGTCCATGTAATCAAATTTAGGGATATTGATAAATTTAGTTGATAGATGAAGGAATCCATTGAAGGCTAATAATTCATTAATGAGGTTTTTTCTTTTTTTTTTTTTTGCTTTTGCAAAAAATGAATAAGTTTATTGTTTTTACCTGAAAACCCTTGTATAATATTGCTATTTGGTGTAGCTTTCAGCAGCCCACTCCTGAGCTCTGAGAAAGGTTGCCTTCTTTTAAGCTACCTAATCTTTCTTCTGGGCAAGGGACATCTTGGGACGGTTCCATCTGTTCTTTTTAACATCTTCCTTGGGCTTCTTCTCATAGACTAGATTATCTCGTATAGCAGCATGAGCTTTCTTTATATATCTCCTCCATTGTGTCTGGAATAACCTTGTTCTTTATGTATTGACAGAACTGTTTCTTGCAAGTATCTTCATCTTTTTCCATTAGATAATGCATATAATCTGCAGCATTCTGTCCCATGCTATGCTTCCGATGTACTTCAGCATTAAATTCTTTGCTTTCAGAATCATAACCAGGGAATCTTTTGGTACTTTGAGGGATAGTCAAGCCCCCATTCACAGTTCCCTTCAGGGCCCTAAAAACTTTTTTGTCAGTGGTAGTTCTGGCAAGGCCTGCGTCCAAACAGCATGCAAAAGCACCAGGCTGGCCATCTATGCTTTCCACGTTGTGTTCATCACCAGTCACTTCCACTTGGCCTTCATAGATCTTGTCCAGGCCAAACCTGTTGAGAAGCCTGTAGGCCAGCAGCAGACCAGTACAATATGCTGCAGCATAGTTTGTCAGGCCAACCTGCACACCATATTTTGGTAGTTCATGTGCATACGCTGTGCAGACTATCATATTGCCTTCCATATGGGCATAAGCAATCTGACAAATGATGTCTCTATTATTTACATTAACTATCATGTATTTGGGTGTGTTGTTTTATTCTTATCCTGTGTCATCAAACATTTCTCAGCATAGTATAAGTTTTACTCTGATCCTGCAGAATAGAGACTCCATCTGTGGCCTCACACAGCCTTCCATTACTGAGTTCCTGAAAGCATGTTTGTGTGTCACTGTTAGTGTTTATATATTACCAGAAATAAGCAGTAAACACTGAACTCAGCTGTGTGGCTGGACAATACAAAATTTGTTCACTCATGAGAGATGCCTGTATATCAGTTATATAGAGTTGCAGATTATATAGCATTTATTGTTCCTTGGTGATAAATCTAGCCAGAGCATTTGGAGGCGTGTAAGTGTCTAACCCATAATGTATTTTCCCTTTGCATTATTTGCTTATCACCTGAGCATGGATTTTTTTTTTAGTCTATCCAGTAATGTCCAAGTAATTTCTATACTGGAGTAATCTGTTGATTGTATATACTGAGTGAAAGTTGAGCAGAATGAATAATACTGGCATAGCCTATAAACTGTTTTAAACAGGGTTTAAATTTTTTAATATAGAAGCAGTTCAGGAAATGGCACAATTAGTTGTGGTTAAAGTGAGCTGTCTTCCAGAACTGCAGAATATATAATAGATAAATAATTTATAATGGATAGTCCCTGTAATTTCCATTGACAGCTGTTTGATGTACATTTCATTTTAATCTAATGAAGTAGCATTTTTGTGTTTTCCTAAAGAAAATATTCTTTAAGCCCCTAGGGCTCAACAAATTTAATTCCAGAAGTTCTTAACTTGAGAAATAAAATGTCCATACTCTGCTTAAACTTTTTTGTAAATACACTTGGTTCCTAGGTAACAGAAGACTTAACTATTTGAATCTAAGTATATAAGAACATTCTTGATTTCTAAGCATATAGTTAAGTGCTAACAGAAGAAGGAAAAAATGGGAACAGTTAAGTTTCAACAGGAATAGAAACCAGGTACCATGTGCTCTTAAAGAGTTCACTCTCCAGATACCCACTCAACTAACTGTCAAGTAATTTAAAATGATTGTCTGTTATAAACATCAACTTAGAACTGAGTTTTTGTACAGGAACTCTTATGTAAATTTGGGTTGTCTATGCACTATAAACTGATTGATATTGTAACTAACGACACAAGTCCAAAGAAAGTTCACATTCTTGAGTACTTTCTTAATCAAATCATTTTTAAAGTTCAATTCAAATTCTTTAATGAAAGATAGCATATCAGCTTGCTTTCTTGATTTGAATAAACTACTAAAACCCTTGTGTTACCTTCTTTGGTAGATACCCATCTGTAGCAAATTTATTTACTATTTTCAACAAGATTTTTGAGGTTTCTTCATGAGAAGTTGATAAAGACCATTATGTGCTATCTAATTAGATTTGCTTTTTAGTTTAGTTTTTGTTTATGTTTTGAGAGGATACTGTTAACTCGTGAGCAGTTTTTGGATTTCAAAACTTTATCATTTAAGGCAGTGGTTCTCAACCTTCCTAATGCTGTGACCCTTTAATACAGTTCCTCATGTTGTGACCCCCAACCATAAAATTATTTTCATTGCTACTTCATAACTGTAATTTTGCTACTGTTATGAATCGTAATGTAAATATCTGATATGCAGGATGGTCTTAGGCGACCCCTGTGAAAGGGTAGTTCAACCCCCAAAGGGGTCATGACCCACAGGTTGAGAACCTCTGATATAAGGGTTCTTTCCTGAATGTTTTGTCCCTTTTGTTTTTTTCTGAGTGTTGTTTCCCCTGAGAGCAACATTTAGAGAATTGTGCAGTACTTAACCTTTTATATTGTAACATTTACCTTTGCTCTGGCCTGTTACAATCATAAATGAACATAATGGGAAAAATACATAATATTTTTTAAAAAGCTATGAAAAAGTAATTTTATAGCTTAAACCTATGGCCAAAGTATACAACCAACATAAAAAAAGGGATGAAAAAAAATTAGAGCTGACTCAAAGGAGACTGGTTAAACTGAAAATAAGAATATGAGGGTGTTCCTAGTTTTTTGATTTTTAGTTTAGAAAAAAAGTAAGTAAAGAGAATGGGGATGGTTTCTATGCATATGGAAAGTATAAAGATACTATACTTAGATAAAAACACATTATTTTTTAATTTTATTTGTTCTGTTGACCTGGCTAGAGTACATTGGCAAGATCATAGCTCACTATAACCTCAAACTCCTGGGCTCAAGTGATCCTCCTGCCCAGCATCCCAAGTAGCTGAGCCCTCAGGTGCATCCCATAACACTGGGCTAATTTTTATATTTTTTTATAGAGATAGGGTCTCGTTATGTTGCTCGGGCTGGTCACACAAATTCCTGGTCTCAAGTGATTCACCTACCTTAGCCTCCCAAAGTACCAGAACTATAGGTGTGAGCCATAGTACCTAACCAAACACATTATTTAAAATAGCAGTAAGAGTGAGGTTTTTCTGACCCAAAGTTGCAGGCAGATATCACAAAGGAGCTGAATGGATATGCCTTCTGCTGAGAGAGATGGCCTTAAAATCCTTAAGGTTCTGGGTTCTTTTTTTTTTTTTTTTTTTTGCGGTTTTTGGCGGGGCCTGCGTTTGAACCCGCCACCTCCGGCATATGGGGCTGGCGCCTTACTCCTTTGAGCCACAGGTGCCGCCCTCTGGGTTCATATTTTATGTATACTTTTTTTTTTTTTTTTTAATTGAAACGGAGCCTTAAGCTGTCGCCCTGGGGAGAGTGTCATGGCATCACAGCTCACAGCAACCTCCAACTCCTGGACAACTCCCAACTCCTGAGGCAATTCTCTTGCCTCAGCTTCTTAAGTGGCTGGGACTACAGGTGCCTGCCACAATGCCCGGCTTTTTTTGGTTGTAGTTGTCATTGTTGTTTGGCAGGTCCCTGCTGGATTCAAACCCACCAGCTCTGGTGTGTGGCTAGTGCCTTAGCCATTTGAGCTATAGATGCCAAGCCTACGTATACTTTCTGACAGGATTGCTTGGTATATTATTGTTCCTGCTCTGTTTGGTAACTGGATCTTTACTTTGGATTGCTTTTGATCTTTATGTTCAAGAGGTTTTTTGGCATCTGTCTAAATTTTTATAATATTATGTAAGTTTATGACAGAAACAGAAGAGACAGAAACAAATCTCTTCATCTAGAAGAGATTTTACTTTAAAGATGTCAAAGGCTTTTGTCTGAAATGATGCTTACTCCCCCTTGGAAAGGAAGTCCAGACATACATTTGCAGACTGCATCAACCCAGAGGGTTTTAAGGGGTAAAGATAGCACTTTTATTGATTCCTTTACTTCCAAGTCTAGGGAAGCAAATACTACAAATGAAAACCAATTGGAGGAGGGGGCTTTAGTATTTGTAGGGTCCCTGGTGAGTAAGCCCTGCCTCCTTTTAAAACTCTCATCTCTCTTCTCTTCTATATAGACTTTTTGTCGATGGTTAGAAAATTCCTTGAAAGGTTTGCCAAAGGAGACAACTGTGGGAGCCGTCACAGTGACACACAAACAACTTACAGATTTCCACAAGCAAGTCACTAGGTAAGTGATGCTGGCAGTTCTTAAAAGGAACGTATGTAGAACTAGCAGCTGGGGCATGTGGGAAAAACGTAACTGTTTTTATGTGCCTTTGGAAATTCATAGTTTGAGAGTCTGTTTAGCCTTGAATTGCACAAATTGACATCGAAAGATAATCTGAGGGAAAAACATCACCATGTTATATGTATGCACATCACTTCCATTGTACATGTGTACTGCCTGGTATAAGATGTTAAAGGGTAAATGGGGGCACTATTTCCTCCCCCTTTAGGAGATTGGTCTTTATCTTTCTGAGCCCTTTGTTCTTATCCATATTTAGGGTTGAGAGTACAGGTACCTGAAAAGGCAAAGCATTGGTTGTAAAATGCTGTGGGGTGATGTAGACTGCAGTGAATTTGAGGATTTTCTCCATATCTAAAGATATTTAAATTCTAATTTCAAAGAAATCATGCAGTTCAAACAAAACATCTCTTTGGCATACATTAGGCCTATGTACCATGTACTCACAATCTTTAGATTACAGGTTAGTAAAATGTATATGAATGTTTTTTTACTATGAGTATATAAACATTTCTAATATAGTTACATAGTTTTCTAAATTACCATGTGATAGCCATAAAGGTATTACTAGATTTCCTTATGATGCCTTCATTAGTACACATTTCAATTTTTTTTCAATGTTTCAGTATTATAGATAATATCAAAAGTAGAGCCTTTTCTTTTTGAATTTTTTTTCTTAAAATGTAATCACTGAATCAAAGGTTGTGAGACTTTTGTGGTCCTTTATATAATATTAATGACAGCAACTTAAATTGGATTTTGTAGCTCTGTGTTCCCTCAGCCTGATACTGCTTAAAAAAATTTCTAGAGTCTTTGGGGTCTTAATTAAATTTTAGGCAATGGCTTATACTCATACAATTGTGGAAATATATGTATGCCAAAGAATGAGTGTTACAGTGAGGTTGGTAAATAGTGAAAAAAACTGACAGTATTCTAATTGCTCATCAGTGGATGATACTTAACTAATTAATGGTATGTCTATACCAGTAAATAGTCACCAAAAAAGAATAAGGAAGAAATACACGTGATAATACAGAAAAATACACAAGATGTATTGTAAAGGGAAAACTAATAGTATTACATAACACAACTTAAGCTTTTATTTTATTTATTTTTAGGGACAGAGTCTTGCTTTGTTGCCTGGCTGAAGTGCAGTGATGTGACATAACTCACTGCAACCTCAACTTCCTGGGCTCAGGCGATTTTTCTGCCTTGGAGTAGCTAGGACTACAGGCACAGGTCACTGCACCCAGCTGATTTTTAAATTTTATAGAGAAGGCTTCTTGCTTTCTTGGCCAGACTGGTCACAACCTCCTCCTGCCTCAACCTCCCAAAGTGCTAGGATTATAGCCATAAACAGCTGTACCTGACCACTGACTCTAGCTTTTAAAATGATTTTTCAATTTTTTAATTGTGATAAAATACAAATAACATAAAATGTACCTCCTTAATCATTTTTAAGTATACAGTTCATCAGTGTTAAATATATTCACATCATTGTCAACCAATCTCAAGACCTTTTTATCTTGTAAAACTGAAACTATATGCATTAAGTGA
>CAUYPK010146039.1:0-10546 GCA_963574355.1 Loris lydekkerianus
CTTCAGAATTTTTTAATTTCCTTTTTTTTCTTTTTGACACAGAGTCTCACTTTGTCACCCTTGGTAGAGTGCTGTGCTGTCATAGCTCCCAACAACCTCAAACACTTGGGCACAAACACATCTCTTCCCTCAGCCTCCTGAGTAGCTGGGACTACAGGCATCCACCACAACGCCCAGCTACTTTTAGAGATGGGGTCTTGCTCTGGCTCAGGCTGGTCTCAAACCTGTGCGTTGAGGCAATCCACCCACCTCAGCCTCCCAGAGCACTGGGAGCCACCATGCCTGGCCCCTTATTTTTTTTCCGCTAGGTCACTGACTCCTTTCTGGTACTATATGGTGCCTTACAAGTAAGCCTATGTTTGCCTCAGCTCTAGTAAATGATTGGAGTGCTGCTCATCCCAAATGCAATAGGTCCAAAAGGAATATCTCAGTAGTGTGCAAAAGCTGGCTAGGAGTTCAAGTCCAGGGGACCTATGGAATAAACCTCCTACAGCATGATTCTGCTAAACAGCCACTCTGATTTGGCTTCTCCTTTGGCTAAGTTACAAAGCAGAGTATTCAGGTCTAGGGACAGCAGTCCCACCTCCCTCCTTTGTCCATGGCTGTTCTCAAGGATACTTCTACTTTCAGGCACTTCTGATGCTTCTTATGGGTTAATGGAGGGACAGGTTTCCCGGTAAGGAACCTAAGATAACAAAGCAGCCAGCTGTCCATCTCAATCTCATTTTTTCCAGTGTAGAAACTATGAGTTAGGGTAATTTTTCTATCTGCTTGGTGCTGGGCAGACTGGAGGGAGGTGTGCCTAGATATGAAAGTCTGATTTTCTTACTGTCTGCTCAGAGTTTTTACACTTCTCTGTGGCCCTTGAAATTGTTTCCTCCTTATACTGGAGATCTCGGATACTGACAGTGATAATCCTGGCACTATATATTTGGTTTGGATTTTCTGGGGAGAGAGTAAAGTCACCTGGCTTCTATGCCACTATTTTGAATTAGAAAAGCTACATTTAATAAAACTATGTATAACTATAATTATTTGTATAAAGATTAGTCATGTAGCACCAAGAATATGAGTACAGAATCTTATCAGAGTTGCTGAGTACCTCAAAAGTCTATTTCTGATTTAAACAAAGGACCACCAAACTGGTTTTTGTTTTTTGTTGTTGTATATGTATGTGTTTGTAACCCTCATCCGTTACCTTTGGCAATCAAGGCACAGTGTGGTCATGCAGGCAGGACAATTCAAGACAGCATCACTATTTGGAACAGGCTGCTGTTGTAGACGTGGCCTCTGTAGTCCAAAGCCATGATAACTATAACAGAAGAAGGGGGGTGACCATTAAAACTAGATCTTGGTTTCTAATGCTACTCCCCAATTAAAAGAAAAGCACTCCTCAGAGAAATAGCAAATTCTAAAAATGGGGAAAATAAGATGAACCTGGAGTACCTTGTAGAGTCAGAAAGTAAAGAAGTACTCAAGAAAATAAGTACAAGGGCAGTGTCTGTAGCTCAGTGAGTAGGGCACCAGCCCCATATACGAGAGGTGGCGGGTTCATAACCAGCCCCAGCAAAAAAAAAGAACAAAACAATGAGGGGGTGACATCAGGGTAACAGCCAACTGAAAGAGCTCCCAATAGTCAAACTGAAACGATCTGAGCAACACAACAAGGTAGTACTGGATTATGACTCACACTACAAAATACCTGCTAATATAAGTGACTCAATAAATGAATAAATGAAGGAGAACAGACAAATCTCCCATACATAAGAATTCCAAATCATTATGAAGATACTTTTCCCTCAAGGTGGTGGAGCATAACTCCTCACTCTATTAAGTCTTGGCTATACAAAGTCACTTCCTTTCAAAAAGTATAGTATGAAAAGGGGGAAGAGAATAATTTTAAAGTAGAGCAACCTGGCAAACACTGCTCAGCCAGGTGATTAAGGTCAACATCGTAACAACTCCATGCTCATGTGAGAGAAAAACTTAAAATAGGCTCGGCACCTGTAGCTCAGTGGCTAGGGTGCCAACCACATACGCTGGAGCTGGAGGGCTCGAATCCAGCCCAGGCCAACTACAACCACAAAAAATAGCTGGGCTTTGTGGCAGGTGCCTATAGCCCCAGCTACTTGGGAGGCTGAGGCAGGAGAATTGCTTAAGCCTAAGAGTGTGAGGATGCTGTGAGCTGTGATGCCATGGCACTCTACCGAGGGCAACATAGTGAGACTCTGTCTCAAAAAAAGAAAAGAAAAGAAAAACTTAAATAAATTCAAGTAAGAGGGAGGTAGGGAGGGGTTGGGTAAATTCCTACCCAATAGGTACACTGCACAGGTATACTGCACACCTCCCTTCACCCAGGGTAAAGGCAGATGTGCAATATACCAGTACTACATCCTAGACTTTAACCTTATGAAAGCTAACATATAACCGAAATCGTTACCTACCCCTCATAATAACCTTTGACTGTGGAGCACTCAGAAAAAAATGTGACAATTGAGGCTTGCAACAATAGCAACAACCCTTAGAATACACTACACAGTGCACTGTTTGTTCATTATTGTGAAAATGCAACAATCATAACAGTGAGAAGTAATGATCCTGTTTCATAATTTTTGTAAAGCCTTCTGTTTGTATTTGCAAAGTGAACCATACCTACAGGCGTTATTCGCAGTGAAAAGGTTAACATGAAATTTTTAAAAAGGGTCAGCATCAACATTTTAAAAACACATTTGTAGCATGTGCCCTGGATATAATGTGATGAATATGGTTCTATACTTCTGTGTTCTTCCTACTAAAAATCTATCATTTCAGGCTGGGGGTATAATTCTCGCCTATAATTCTCGCACTCTGGGAGGCCAAGACAGGTGGATTGCCTGAGCTCACATGTTCAAGACCAGCGTGATCCAGAGCAAGACTCCGTCTCTAAAAAAACTAGCCAGGCATTGTAAAGGTAGATGCCTGTAGTCCCAGGTACTTGGGAGGCTGAGGCAAGAGGATCCCTTGTGTCCAAGAGTTTGAGGTTGCTGTGAGCTATGATGACACCAGGGCACTCTATTTAGGACCACAAAGTGAGACTCTGTCTCAAAACACACACATACACACAAAAGAAAAAAGAAAAAAGAAGAAAGAAGAAAGGAGGAGGAGGAAGAAAAGGAAGAAGAGAAAGAGGGAGAGGAAGAAGAGCTCATAGTGTTAAAAACAGATGAAATTTGGCTTGACACCCATAGCACAGTGGTTACGGCACCAGCCACATGCACCAAGGCTGGCGAGATCAAACCTGGCCTGGGCCAGCTAAACAACAATGACTGTTACAACAAAAAAATAGCTAGGCTTTGTGGTGGGCGCCTGTAGTCCCAGCTACTTGGGAGGGTGAGACAAGAAAATCGCTTAAGCCCAAGAGTTTGACATTGCTGTGAGCTTTGACACCATACTACTCTACCGAGGGTGACATAGCGAGACTATCTCAAAAAAAAGATGAAACTCAAGAACATTATGCCCAATGAAAGAAGCCAGATAGGAAGGGTCACATATGTATAATAACCCATTTACATGAAATATCTAGGATAAGTAAATCCAGGCTAGGCACGGTGGCTCACACCTGTAATCCTAGCACTCTGGGAGGCCAAGACAGATGGGTTGCTTGAGTTCAGGAGTTGAAGACCCGACTGAGCAAGAGAGAGACCCTCTCTAAAAACAGTCTGGCATTGTGGTGGGTGATTGTAATCCTAACTATTTGAGAGGCTGAGCCAAGGGGATTGCTTGAACTCAAGAGTTTGAGGTTGCTGTAAGCTATGACACCACAGCACTCTACCAGGGGCAAGAAAGTGAGACTCTGTCTCAAAAAAAAAAAAAATAAGTAAATCCATAACAGACAGAGAACACAGTGGAGGGACACTATTTAACAGTACAGAGTTTCCCTTTGGGATGATGAAAATAGTCTGAAGCAAGATGGATAGGTAGTAATTGCACAAAACTGTAAATGCCTGAAGCTGATTATATTTTGAAAGATCTGGTAACCATGAAGTATACTCTGCCTTCATCACAGAGCCCTGAATGTCATGACTCCTGGGGTCAGGATTCCAATCAAGTTATCTCTTGGAATGGGCTGCTGGTCCAAGCAGGTCCGCCAATCCACTGTAATGTGGGGCCTGAAAGATACCTCAAAAACTACTGCCGGCTTCAGAACACATGACGCTATCTATGGAGAAAAGCTCCAGAACACACAGATTCTCCACACGAGAGCCTTATGAGGACATTGGTGACAAGTCACTGACTTTGGGATATACCATGGGGCACAATCACCAAAGCAACCCTGTTCAAAGAAGAGCAAGATGCTGGGGTCTTTACCGAAGGAGATTTACCAATTGGTCTGAACCAGTCACATTTGGCATGAATCCTTCATTCCGTCAGCAGCAAGAAGGTAGTGCAACAATGAGTGATATCCAAGTGGACTCTCCAGTAAGATTCAATTCTTATGCCATTCCACCATATCATTGGAGAGGTACTATTCGTAAACAAGACCAAACCCAGGTTATCACAGAAAGAGAGAAAAAACTTCCAAAGGGAAGAATGGAGTGGCGCAGGCAGGATGGGACATCAGTGTTCAAGATCACAATTCCATTTGTCATACAATATGATGAGAAGTGGCTGCTGGATTTGATTCAGAGCCAGTGCAGTGTCCTTTTCACTCTGTTTGAGTTTCACTATGAGAAAATGCAGGCCCACTTCTTCGTGAAGAGTGCCAGCATCGCCTTCGCACTGAAGAATACAAGTGGCAACATTTGGGACCAGGATAATGAAAGAATATCAATCATCTTCAGTCCCTCTGATGTGCCCCACTTTGTGCAGAAGGAGCTGAAAAAGGTAGAGCAGCTGACCACGAACAAATATGATATCTCCCAAGAGGCACTTGACATCCAGAAACTCCACTTTGACACAGACTTGAGGACACATGATGTCATAATGGCACCAAATCCTGGACAGAGCATGGCCGTATCCCTGCACACTGAGGAAGAAATGTCCCAGGTGAAGTCTGCAGAGAAGATGGACAAGGAGAAAGGGCCAGAGCCAGAAGAGATATGTCTGGACAGAAATGTCCCACGCACCACCTTCCCGTGTAAGTCCAGCAACATAAACTCCATCTTGGAATTGTTCCCCAAGTTATTATGCCTAGATGGCCAGGAGTCACCCAGTCCAAATCCACATGGTACTGAAGCCCACAAGACGTTACCAGTCAGCAAGGGAAGCATCTTTGCATCTGACACACTGAAGAGTCTGGTCCTGCAATTCCTGCGGCAGTATTACTCGATCTATGACCATGGAGATTGACATGGTCTCCTTGGTGCTTACTGTGGCTTGCTTCTCCCTGACCATTCCCTTCAACCACAAGGACCCAACTTCGAGGAACTTGCGCAAGTACTTCAAGGAAAGCAGGAACATGATAGTGCTCAAGGACCCCTAACCTGAGGAGGCAGCTGCTGAAGCACACAAAATGTGACATCGTGGACACCCTCAAAATGTTGCCCCAAACTCAGCATGACCTCACTTCCTTTCTAGTGGACATGTGGTTCCAGATGGAAAGGATGCTCTGCATTTCTGTCAGTGGATGGTTCAAGGAAGTGGAGGGAAAGTCCCTGGGATGTGTACGTGCCTTCTCTCAGATCTTCATCACTGTCCCTACCAGCAATTCCAGTCTATGCATCATAAATGATGAGCTGTTTATGAGAGACATCAGTTTCCAAGAGACCCAGGGTGCCTTATCCATCCCAACAACCATACCCTACTCCAGTTATACACATGCCCTCTCCCAGGAACAGCAGAACATGGCTGAGGCTTTCTCTGCCCAGTTTGGGATGAATCTCAAGTCAAAAGTACCTTCATGATAGCAAGTGGGACTACACCAGAGCTACTGAAGTCCTCGCATTGCCCAGCGTGGTATCTGGGAATTCAGGCCAGGCCAAAGGCAAGATTCCAGAGGAGTCCCAGTCTCGAGCCAGTACAGACTGACTCAAGATCCTGAGAACAAAGGCTTGAGAAGAAATCCTTGGGTGTCATTATCTGCATTCTCATCATTTTTGCTATATTTTTGTTCTATATTTGCTACATTTTGTTCAGTCTTGTGACTGAATCAGGTCTGGTTGGGGCTGAAAAGTGAAAGCCTGTTTCATAGAGCTGATTTTCATGTACCCAAAGGGCCAGTTGTTCTGCATATTTGTCCCCCAACCCCAGGATCCTTGTTTTTTTTTGTTTTTTTTTAAGGGGGGGAATGTTGCAGGACAACACCAAGGAGGAGTGAGGAAAGAAAAAGAGATAGGGGAGAAAAGAGAGACAGAGAGAGAGGACAGAGAGGGGAGAGAGCTGTTTATTTTCATAATAGTATTTGCTGCCTGTTACATAAAATCCCTACAATGTTCTTCTGAGTGAAGCATTACTATCTCTGTTCTACAAAAAAAGAAAAGGATACAAAAAGTATACAACTTCTGGGAAACCATGAAGACTCAAATCCTGGACCCACCCTGCAGAGGGTGTCCTGCAGAGGGCCCTGTAGCTTCCAAAGGAGAAAGTGCTCTCCAACCCTGGTGAGACTGGGGATTGATATGTTATGTCCCTAGTCCATTAATCAAGTGTTCTTATGCAGAAAACATTATTTTCTTAGCCATACGAATCTATTAAAATTTACTAACAACCTATTTGGGGGAAAAACAGTACTAAAGAACACATAAAAATCTTGGAAGAAAAAATTGCCCACATATATAAGTGATAAAGGATTAATATCCTTGATATAAAGAGATCTGTAGAGAAAAGGGAAACTAATAGCAGCTTCAAATTATTATTAAAAGCAATAGTAATGATTGATCCTCCACATCTATGAAAAGCTATCCAAACATAATAACTATAGAAATATAACTGCAAACATTGGGATATTAATTTAGTAAAGCTAAAGATTGTTATTATCAGAAAAATGCGTTGCATGTACATGTTTCTATATTGATGTATTAGTTTCCTAGAGTTGCCATAATAAAGTACTACAAACTTGGGAAAAAAAAAAACTGTAAACGCACTAAATGCCAATAAATTGTTCACTTTTAAAATGGACAATTTTGTGGGTGGTGTCTGTGGTTCAGTGAGTAGGGCGCCGGCCCCATATTGTGAGCGTGGCGGATTCGAACCTGGCCCAGCCCAACTGCAACAAAAAAATAGCCAGGCGTTGTAGTGGATGCCTGTAGTCCCAGCTACTTGGAAGGCTGAGGCAAGAGAATTGCCTAAGCCCAAGAGCTGGAGGTTGCTGTGATCTGTGATGCCACATACTCTACTGAGGGTGACAAAGTGAGACTATCTCTAAAAATAAAATAAAATAAAATAAAATGGACAATTTTGGCCACGTGAGGTGGCTAATACCTGCAATCCTAGGACTCTGGGAGGCCAAGGTGGGTGGATTGCTTGAGCTCAGGACTTCGAGACCAGCCCAAGCAAGAGAAAGATCCTGTCTCTACCAAAAATAGAAAAACTAACTGGGCCTAATATTAATAGCAGGTGCCGGTAGTCCCAGCTATTCAGGAGGCTGACACAATATCACTTGAGCTCAGGAGTTCGAGGTTTCTATGAGCTAGGATGCCATAGCACTCTACCCAGGGCAAAGTGAGACTCTGTCTCAAAACACACATACATAAATATATACATACATAAAGTAATTTTTTTGTTTTTTTTTTTGCAGTTTTTGGTTGAGGCTGGGTTTGAACCTGCCACTTCCGGTATATGGAGCTGGTACCCTACACCTTTGAGCCACAGGCACCACCCACATAAATTTTTTTTTTTTTTTTTTTTTTTTTTGAGACACAGTCTCACTTTGTCACCATTGGTAGATTGCCATGGCATCACAGCTCACAGCAACCTCAAACTCTTGGGCTCAAGTGATTCTCTTGCCTCAGCCTCCCAAAAGTAGCTAGGACTACAGGAGCTCGCCACAACACCCAGCTATTTTTATAGACAGGTCTCTCTCTGGCTCACTAAAGCTGGTCTCGAACCTGTGAGCTCAGACAATCCACTCACCTAAGCCTCACAAAGTGCTGAGATTACAGGCATAAGCCACTGCGTCCGGCCCTAAAGTAGGTAACTTTATGTTGAGAATTTCACCTCCATTTTTAAAAATCAAATTTGTATATAGTTAAAAAGAACAATTCAAGTGCTAAACATAACATCCACTCTTCACATAAATTCTTAATCTCAAAGTAATTCAAAATTGTGTCTATTTGGGCGGTGCCTGTAGCTCAGTGGTTACAGCACTGGCCACATAAACAGAGACTGGCAGGTTCGAACCAAGCCCAGGCCAGCTATACAACGACAACAGCAACAAAAAAATTGCTGGGACATAGTGAGACTCTTTTTAAAAAAAAAAAAAAAAATTGTGTCTAATTGAATAAAAAGTCTGGGGCGATGCCTATGGCTCAGTGGGTAGGACGTCAGCCCCATATACCGAGGGTGGCTCATTCGAACCCGGCCCCAGCCAAACTACAACAAAAAATAGCCAGGCATTGTGGCAGGTGCCTGTAGTCTCACCTTCTGGGGAGATTGAGGCAAGAGAATCGCCTAAGCCCAGAAGTTGGAGGCTGCTGTGAGCTGTGATGCCACAGCACTCTACCAAGGGCAATAAAGTGAGACTCTCTTAAAAAAGAAAAAAATAAATAAATAAAAATAAAAAGTCAGTTTTGTTTCTTGAATGGAGAGATTAAAGCAGTTTAAAAATTTCACAATTTTTAAAACTCAATTGTCTGAAATTTAGTTATTTTCAAAATAAACTATTCATCAGATGTTTTTGCAAACTTCTTTATGTGTGTGTATAAACAAACATAGAGACACATTCCAAATGTGAATGTAGTAAAAAAATCACCTTTCAGTCATTTTTTTCTAAAGATTCTAAACACCATATTAAATTTAAGTTCTTACCCCCTTCTCTGTGCATCAACCCAGGCCTGATCTCTGTTATCTTTTTCAGGATCATATAGTAATTCATCATTTGTTGGAATCCTGTGTTGTTTCTTCTCTTTTTTCTTGGTCACCTGTGCTAATTTTGAAAATGTTAAGGGTATGGCTAAGTATCATATCTAAAGGTCACATTTCTTTAACATAAAATGAAGAATCTCATTTCCCATTTACATTTCCCAAAATGTAAATTCTATTTATATTGTCCTTAAAAAAAATTTTTTTTAACTCTTCCTCCAAATAAAGTTCTTATCCAATCAATAAGGCAAATAAATACGACAGTGGAAGCAAAAATTGTTTCTTCACCAAAAACTGTTATCTCAAGAATTGAGTTCACATAACTCAAATTCAGAGTCTCCAAAGAGCCACGTGAAGCAAGCTAGGAATAGAAACCATTTTTGATATATAAATTCTCCACAACTTCAATCTGAAAATGCTGACTGAAAAAAAAAAAAAAAAAAAAAAAAAAATTATCCACAAATTCCTATATATAAAATGTTACTGGAATCAGAACAAAAATATTTCAAAGATAGGGCTGGGCGTGGTGGCTCACACTTGTAATCTTAACACTCTATGAGGCCAAGGCAGGTGGATTGCCTAAGCTCACAGGTTTGAGACCAGCCTGAGCCAGAGCTAGACCTCGTCTCTAAAAATAGCCAGGTGTTGTGGTGGACGCCTGGAGTACCAGCTACTTGGGAGGCTAAGGCAAGAGATCACTTGAGCTCAAGAGTTTGAGGTTGCTGTGAGTGATGATGCCATGGAACTCTACCAAGGGTGACAAAGTGAGACTCTGTCTCAAAAAACCAAAAATTCAAAAAAAAAAAAAAAATTCAAAGTTCAATGAAAAAACACTATGGGCTCGGCACCCGTACCACAGTGGTTACAGAGCCGGCCACATACACCAAGGCTGGCCCAGGCCAGCTAAACAACAATGACAACTGCAATAAAAAATAGACAGGCATTCATTGTGGTGGCCACCTGTAGTCCCAGCTACTTGGGAAGCTGAGACAAGAAAATCACTTAAGCCCAAAAGTTGGAGGTTGCTGTGAGCTGTGATGCCACAGCACTACCATGGGTGACATAGTAAAACTCTGTCTCAAAAAAAAAAGAAAAGAAAAGAAAAAACACTATGACCATCTATACACACTAGACTTTTTAAATGTACTCTAGCAGGCCAATATTTAAGAATATATATATAAATGGCTCAGCGCCTGTAGGTCAGTGGTTAGTACGCCGGCCACATACGCCAAAGCTAGTGGGTTTGAACATGACCAAGACCTGCTAAACAACGACAACTGCAACAAAAAAAAATAGCCAGGCATTGTGGCAGGCGCCTATAGTCCCAGCTACTTGGGAGACTGAGACAAGAGAATTGCTTAAACTCAAGAGTTTGAGGTTGCGGTCTCCTACAGCCATGGCCGCTGCCGCTGTTCCCTCGGGCGCTGGGGAGCCCTCGTCCCCGGACGAATTGCTCCCGAAAGGTGACGTAGAGAAGACTGAAGAAGAGCTGGAAGAGGACGATGATGACGAGCTAGATGAGACTCTGTCGGAGAGACTGTGGGGTCTG
>CAUYPK010146044.1:0-13055 GCA_963574355.1 Loris lydekkerianus
ATCCCCAGCAATGCCAATATCCAGAGCATCATCACAGCATTGACTGCCAAAGGCAAAGAGAGTGGCAGCAGTGGACCCAACAAATTCATCCTCATCAGCTGTGGGGGAGCCCCAACTCACACTGCAGGAGTCCAGCCTCAAGCCCACATCACCAATGATGCTAGGAAGCCAACAGTGATCACCGAAACATTGGGACCCAAACCTGCAGCTAGGGATGTGAATCTTCCCAGGCCACCTGGAACCTTTTTGGGACAGACACGGGAGAGCTGTGGTATGTGGTCTGAAAGGCAAAGGGGTTACCTTTCCTCTCAGGTAGCAAGGTCTTATAGTCAGTCATGTTAATGCTTGCAACAGATAAGCAACTAGTCCTAGGCAAGGGAATATCCTGTCTTTTTTCATCCTGAAACTTGGACCCAGATTCTTTGGGTACTGTTGAAAAGGTTACAGTTAAAATTTAGCATTTCTATTGCATTCTTTGTATTGGAAAAGGATTTATTATTTCTATTTACCCTTTCCCTTGATTCTGTAAGGAAGTAGGAATCTTGGCTCTGCACCGTAGCTCAGTGAGTAAGGTGCCAGCCACATACCCCGAAGGTGGTGGGTTCGAGCCTGCCCCAGGCCTACTAAACAACAATGACAACTGTAACCAAAAAAAAAATAGCCAGGCATTGTGGCGGGCACCTGTAGTTCCAGCTACTCGAGAGGCTGAGGCAAGAGAATCGCTTAAGCCCAAGAGTTTGAGGTTGCTGTGAGCTGTGATGTCACTTCACTCTACCGAGGGCGACATAATAACTCTGTCTCAAAAAAAAAAAAAAAAAAGATGGAGGGAGGTGGTGCCTGTGGCTCAGTGGGTAGGGCTCCAGCCCCATATGCTGAGGGTGGGTGGGTTTGAGACTGGCCCCCGGCCAAACTGCAACAAAAAATAGCTGAGCTTTGTGGTAGGCACCTATGGTCCAGGTACTTGGGAGGCTGGGGCAAGAGAGTCACCTAAGCCCAGGAGTTGAAGGTTGCTGTGAGCTGTGGTGCCACATCACTCTACTGAGAGTGACAAAGTGAGATTCTGTCTCTAAAAAAAAAAAAAAAAATGGGAGTAGGAATTTTTCTCCACCTTAATAAAGGAGAAGACTAAAGCAAGAGGAGTAAAAGTGATTTCTGTGCAGGATAGTAAGGTTGCCTTAATTTTTCTTTAAGACTCAGTGTGGCTCAAATTGAAATTCAACTTGAATTTCTGCTCTTGAATTTCTCCTGAAATGATTAATGAGGCAGTGTAACTTAGAGCCACAATAGATTCAGGATGTGTCCCCTGTCCCTAAGGTTTTGAAGGGGGGGTCTCTAACCACCAATTTTGATGGGCCTCCTGGATGAGACATTGGGTTGTTTCCCCTCTAGCAGGAGGTGAGGCAGCAGGCTGCACTCTTGACAACAGCTTAACCAACATCCAGTGGCTTGGAAAGATGAGTTCTGATGGACTGGGCTCCTGTGGCATTAAGCAAGAGATGGAAGAAAAGGAGAATTGTCACCTGGAACAGAAACCAGTTAAGGTGAACTGTTCTGTTGCTCTCTAGGGAAATCAGAGACAGCACAGGGAATTTCTAGGATGGGAAATGGGATCAAGTGGCCTGCTGTGGCAGAATTTCTAAGTTCTTGTATTAGCACTGTACTCCATGCTATCTATTCTGTATAACATTTCAGCTACTTTTCTGCTTAGGATCTTTTTTCCCCCGTCTGTGAAATATTCCCTTGGCTCATTCTATATTCCCATCTGCACAAAGTTTAATTTTCTGCCCTTAGTAGGTACTTAGGAAATAATTAAGAGGTCTTAGCTTGGGAAGCCACTCAAATTTTAAAGAGACCTCTCAACAGTATGAATTGAATACATCATAACATGATAACTTTATTAGAAGATGTAATATTGGCGGCACTCATAGCTTAGTCGGCAAGGCACCAGCCACATACACCTAGGGTGGCCTATTAAGGAACAATGACAACTACAACCAAAAAAAAAAAAAAAAAAAAATAGCCAGGCGTTGTGGCAGGTGCCTACAGTCCCAGCTACTTGGGAGGCTGAGGCAAGAGAATCACTTAAGCCCAAGAGTTTGAGGTTGCTGTGAGCTGTGATGGCATGGCACTCTACCCAGGGTGACATAATGAGACTCTGTCTCAAAAAAAAAAGTGAATGACTAGATCTTTGCCTAAGACTCAGTAAAATATATGTTTTGCAAGACCTTCATCTGTCCCATGCTTTTGGGAATGTTTCTCTTATAAACTTTGAAACAAGATGGGTATATCTCATGAGTAGAAATGATACCAGGACCCAGGTCTCTTGATCCTCAAATCCGAAAAATGAGCATAATTTTAATACTAATTAAATGCTTTGAGAATGAAAGTATATACCCAAAGTCTTCTGAGAAGTTTCAACTAGAAGGGAGTGTACTTGCTCTTATTATTGGACAATATCATCAGCAAAAAAACAATGACAGAGAAGCAGTTCCTTATTGGCTGGGATCTAGATTAGATAATCTCCAAGATTTTTCCCAAAACTGTATTCTATGAAATAGTGCTCTCAGATGAATTTGCTTCTAGTACAGTTCTATGGGATAAAGGTCTCTGTAAGGGATGTTCTTCAGGGGGCCCAGTTCTTCAAGGGTGTGGTTCTTGTGAACTCTTCCATGTCATTCACTTTTCTTTGGCTTCTCATAACCCTCAGGTTGAGGAGCCCTCAGGAGCATCGACATCCTGGCATGACTCTGTGTCTGAGCGGCCACCCTACTCTTACATGGCCATGATACAGTTCGCCATCAACAGCACTGAGAGGAAGCGCATGACCTTGAAAGACATCTATACCTGGATTGAGGACCACTTCCCCTATTTTAAGCACATTGCCAAGCCAGGTTGGAAGGTAATAAGTCACATAACAATGAAAGTCGAGGTCACTCTGGCCTGACACTGTTTCTGGTGTTGTGCTGCAGTTTATACCTGGGGCAGCAGTTAAGTGCCAAGGATATAGATAAATAAACAAATGTATCTTTTGGACTCTGATCCTATTGAATCCAGGCACAGTTTTCTTTCTCTTTTTTTTTTTTTCTTGAGACAGAGCCTCAAGCTGTCACCCTGGGTAGAGCGCCGTGGCATCACAGCTCACAGCAACCTCCAACTCCTGGGCTCAAGCAATTCTCCTGCCTCCACCTCCCAAGTAGCTGGAACTATTGGCACGCACCACAACGCCCAGCTATTTTTTGGTTGCAGCTGTCGTTGTTGTTTGGCAGGCCTGGGCTGGATTCGAACCTGCCAGCTCAGGTGTATGTGGCTGGCGCCTTAGCTGCTTGAGTCACAGGCGCCAAGCCCAGGCACAGTTTTCAATAAGAGCTCTGTAACCACTTCATCTGTTGCTACCTAAGGTTTATGGAGAGTCTTCAAAGCAGCATCTGAGCCCACCTTTGTGCCATAGTGAGCCCCAGTTCTAGATACCAGCAGACAGAATGGCTAGTTTTGTGAAAAGATCTTTTTTTTTTTTTTTTTTTGAGACAGAGTCCTACTCTGTCTCCCTGGGTATAGTGCCTGTGGTGTCATAGCTCATATACCAACCTCAAATTCTTGGGCACAATTAATCCTCTTGTCTCAGCCTCCTGAGTAGCTGGAACTATAGACACCCGCCACAGCACTCAACAGTTTTTTGTTTTTTTCTTTTGAGACAAAGTCTCACTATGTTGCCCTCAGTAAAGTGCTGTGGCATCACAGCTCACAGCAACCTCAAACTCTTGGGCTTAAGTGATTCTCTTGCCTCAGTCTCCCAAGTAGCTGGGACTACAGGCACCCACCACAATGCCTAGCTATTTTTTGTTGCAGTTGTCATTGTTGTTTAGCTGGCCTGGGCCGAGTTTGAACCTGCTAGCCTCAGTGTATGTGGCTGGCGCCACCGAGCCCTTTTTTTTTTTCTTTTTTAAGTAGAGATGGGAACTTGTTCTTGCTCAGGCTGGTCTCGAACCCCTGAGCTCAACCACTCCTGCCTCAGCCTTCCAGAGTGCTAAGATTTTTTTTTTTTTTTTGACCAGGGCTGGGTTTGAACCTGCCACCTCCAGCATATGGGGCCAGTACCCTACTCCATTGAGCCACAGGTGCCACCCAGAGTGCTAAGATTATAGGCGTACATTACCATGCCCAGCCTATTTGTGAAAAGATCTTAAAGGGAAAAAAAGAACACCATCTGTGAGCCTCATGCCCCGTGATTTATCTTCTATAATGTCACATATCATTTCTAATGGCCAGGGATCTTCCCTTCACTTTATTCAAGGGAACACTGAGATGTCTGGGAGTCAGTGTCAGAGCCACACATGAGATCTTCTGACAGATGCCCAATTCCAAGCCAGGGGTGGTTTGTTTTGATTATTTTCTTTGGTTTTTTTGTTTTTGTTTTTTTTTATTGGAGACAGAGTCTCACTATGTCACCCGTGGCAGAGTGCCATGGTGTTGTAGTTCACAGCAACCTCAAACTCTTAAGTGATTCTCTTGCCTCAGCCTCCCAAGTAGCTGGGACTACAGGCCCCTGCCACAACACCTGGCTTTTTGTTGTTGTTGTTGTTATAGTTGTCATTGTTGTTTAGCTGGCCTGGACTAGGTTCAAACCCACCAGCCTGGGTGCATGTGGCTAGCACCCTACCCACTGAGCTATAGGCGCCACCTATGTTTTGGTTTATTTTCACTACAGTAGAACTCTTAACTTCATACTCTTTTTTTTTTTTAGACAGAGTCTCACTTTGTTGCCCTCGGTAGAGTGCTGTGGCGTCATAGCTCACAGCAACCTCTCTAACCCTTGGGCTCAAGTGATTCTCTTGCCTCAGCCTCCTGAGTAGCTGGGACTACAGGTGTCCACCACAATGTCCAGCTATTTTTAGAGATGGAATCTCGCTCTGGCTCAGGCTGTTCTTGAATTCATGAGCTCAGGTGATCTACTCACCTTGGCCTCATAAAGTGCTAGGATTACGGGTGTGAGCCACGTGCCCAGCCTTCATACGCTTATATCACTTTAATTTCCTAGTTTCTTAATTTCTCTCACCGACCTAACTTGCTATTGCCTACTGCTGCACAGCCTCACTCCCTTTTCCTAGCCCCTAACAGTTGTCCAGGCCTTTCCTTTATCACCGCCCTAAGGATGCCACCCTGTAGAATAGAGGGGTTCGTTGCTGAGGTTGACAGCTCTGCAGTGTGATGTGTCAGAAAGAGAGTTGCTTCCTTGTGACATTATAAGGACAGGGTGAGAGAGGCCTGAAGCTAATTTCCCCTTTCCGAGGTGATGTTTCTGAGCTAAAGTAGCTGATAACTGGTTGTCTTTCTCTTCTTCCAGAATTCCATTCGCCACAACCTTTCTCTCCATGATATGTTTGTTCGGGAGACATCTGCCAATGGCAAGGTTTCCTTCTGGACCATTCACCCCAGTGCCAATCGCTACTTGACCTTGGACCAGGTTTTTAAGGTGAGTGTCCTGCTTTCATCTAAATAAGGGCAGAGTTGGAGGTCATATTAGCCATCTTAAAAAGAAACAAATTCTCCTTGAAAAGCTCTTATGCAATCAGGGGAGAGTTAGAAGCCAGCTGGCTAATGACTTCTACAGAACTCACTGAATTAAGTACAATTGACAGATAACCAAGGATCACACTTTTATGCTAGATCAGGGCATGGAGAGGACTAGTCTGATCCAAAAGAGAGCACTACCCAGGGTAGCGTTCTTCCCAGGGTAGAATTGCCTGAGATACTTGTTTAAAAATGCAGTTTTCCAGACCATTCTTTGGGGCTCCTGATTCATTGGTCTGGGATAGGCCCCAAAATTTGTATTTTTAACAAGCATCTCAGGTGATTCTTACAGAAAAAGTCTTTGAAACCTTGCTCTTAAAAAGTCCTTCCTTATTTGTACTGGAAACCAGAAGCTGAGCCTCTAGAACCTCTTTTCAGACAGAAAGTGTTGTCTTGAGATTTGAGAGTATCTATAGCGCTGCTGGTAGCTATAACCTTTCTCCTGGGACGGACAGTTGTCTGGGGTGTTCCTTGGCATCAGTCAGGAACAGGATGTTCTTCCCAGTCTGGTCAGACAGACCACATTGGAGGTAACTTCATCTCATTTCTCTCCTGCAATGCCTGGCCGCCACCAGCCACTGGACCCAGGGTCTCCACAATCGCCTGAGCACTTGGAATCAGTAAGATTCTTTCTGTCTGGCTCGGGGTTTAGTCTTGTTTTCCTTTCACTGCTCAGCATGGCTTTAGTGGACAGAGACAAGATGTGGCGTGGGGAAGGGAACCTACAGCCACGTAACTGCCAGCCCTAAACACAGAGCATCCTGAGGCTCTGGGAGTGAAGAACTCGAGGCTGTTGGGCATGTGCCCACTTCTCCTTCCTCTCCCAGTGGGCATCACACAGGTGTGCTGAGTGGAGCAGGGCATGGCCAGAGGGCAGGCTGCAGCAGCAATTTATGAAGCTCACTTTTCTACCTGGCTTTTCTCTGCCATCCACATAGCTACCTGCTTTAGCATCCCTGGGGGTGTAGTGAGGACACGTGGGTGAGGTAGTAGCACTGTCTTCCTATCATACGTGTGTCTGTGTGCTATCCACCCTTCCACTGCCCACAGCTTTAGAGACTGTGCTCACCTGCATCTACCCCTCAGGTTGGCTTTTTCTCTCTGGGCTGTCAACCTCATGGTACCAGAGCAGCTGGTGGGGGTCTCCCCCCCGCCCTTACCTTATTAACCCAGGTTTTCTTTCTCTCCCCATCCACCACAAGCAGCAGCAGAAACGACCAAATCCGGAGCTCCGACGGAATGTGACCATCAAAACTGAACTCCCGCTGGGCGCACGTTAGTATGGGAGAGGGGGCCTCAGGCCTGTTTCCATGCTTGGGGGGCATATGTTCAGGGAATCAGATGCCAGGCTGCTATTCCCAGCTTACAGGGATCTGAGCCCAGAGTAGAAAACCAAAGCTGTGAGACTGAGGAAGGGCACTTCCTGGTCCCCCGCTCCTGATGGCTCCTGTTCCTTTCTAGGGCGGAAGATGAAGCCACTGCTACCTCGGGTCAGCTCATACCTGGTACCCATCCAGTTCCCAGTGAATCAGTCACTGGTGTTGCAGCCCTCGGTGAAGGTGCCGTTGCCCTTGGCAGCTTCACTCATGAGCTCAGAGCTCGCCCGCCATAACAAGCGAGTCCGCATAGCCCCCAAGGTAAGCATCTTCTGTTTTTCTCTCAAAAGAGATTCTAGTCGATTAGAAATGTTGGACCTCTGGCTTGCAAAGCACTCTGCTAAGTTTTCTTTGAGAAGCTTGTAAATCTAGTTGGGTAGATAAGGCATAAAACATAGGAGAACATAATAGCTATATAAGAGCTGGGGAATTTGGATTACAGTATAAATGGTATCAGAAGGGCCATACATACCTGATGAGTTTTTAATAATTCAGAAAGGGTGGCCCCGGCGTGATGACACACGCCTGTAATCGTGTGTCATCTTTGTCACTTTGGGAGGTGGATGGATTGCCTGAGCTCACAGGTTGGAGACCAGCCTAAGAAAGAGGGAGACCCCATCTCTAAAAATAGCCAGGCATTGTAGCAGGTACCTATAGTACTACTTGGAACGCTGAAGCAAGAGAATTGCTTGAGCCCAAGACTTTGAGGTTGCTGTGAGCTGTGACACATGGCACTCTACCAAGGGTGAAAGTGAGACTCTCCCAAAAAAAAAAAAACCAGAAAGGGTGGTTGTGATAGATGTGCTGGCTGGTTAAGGAGGGGTTCACAAAGGCAGGTCTAGAGAAGTGGATGGAGACAGGTGTGGAAAGAGCACGCCCATGTGCAATGCCATGGAGGCAGAAAATTCCAGTTTGTACCTGGTAGAGTAGAGTAACTGGGTCAGTTCAGCTCAGGGCTTCTTAGCTTCAGTCCTGTTGACAGTTAGGGCTGGATCATTCTTTGTTAGGGGTGGAGGAGACTGTCCTCCTGTGCATTAAAGGCTGGTTAGCAGCATCCCTCGTTTTCCCACTAGATGCCAGTAGCCTCCCCAGGTGTGACAAGAAAAATGTTTCCAGATATTGCCAGATGTCCCCTGGAGGTCAGGGAATCACTCCAGGTTGAGCATAGCTTGAGGGGAAGGTAGGAGGGTAAGTTTAGACCCTACTGTGATGGCCATCAAATCTATACATAAGCCTGAAGAAGGGGTTTTGTGAACGGGCTGACATGAAACCAAAGTGAAGAGCTTCCCCTGTCCCTCCCAGTGAGCTGGAAATACCATGGGCTCTGCAGTTTAGAGTGACTTGGCTTTGCTTTTTTATTTATTTATTTATTTATTTATTTAGAGACAGTCTCACTATGTCATCCTCGGTAGAGTGCTATGGTGTCATAGCTCACAGAAACCTCAAACTCTTGGGCTTAAGTGATTCTCTTGCCTTAGCCTCCCAAGTAGCTGGGACTACAGGCGCCCCTCACAGTATCTGGCTATTTTTTGGTTGTAGTTGTTATTGTTGTTTGGCAGGCCCAGGCTGGGTTCGAATCCACCAGCTTTATTGTATGTGGCTGGTGGCTAGCCACTGAGCTACAAGCGCCAAACTTTAAAAAATTTATTTAAAAACAATTTTAAGGGGCGGCGCCTGTGGCTCAGTGGGTAGGGCACCGACCCCATGCCGAGGGTGGAAGGTCCGAGCCTGGCCCCAGCCAAACTGCAACAAAAAACTAGCCGGGCGTTGTGGCAGGTACCTGTAGTCCCAGCTACTTGGGAGGCTGAGACAAGAGAATTGCCTAAGCCCAGGAGTTGGAGATTGCTGTGAGCTGTGACTCCATGGCACATAAAGTGAGACTCTGTACAAAAATAAAATACCAAGGGCGATAAAGTGAGACTCTGTCTCTACAAAAAATAAAAATTAAAAAAAAAATAAAAAAAGAAGTAAATTACTTTTAAAAAAAAATTTTTTTTTTAATTAAAAAATTTTTTTAGATGTATTACACATAAGATTGTATATACCATGCATAATTTTGGATGGATGTATTAATGTGATTATAGCACATATACTATTCTGCAAATAGTTTTTTTTCCCCTTTTTTCTTTTTGGCTTCCCTCCTCCTTCTGTTGCTGGCTCCATCCACATGACCTCTGCTCCCCAGATAACACATGTTGACAGTTTAGTATGCTTTCTTCCATATTTTATCCGTGCTCTTAGCATAATATACATATAGAGAGAGATAGCCATTTTATACGCACACATACAATACATAGAACATTGAAAATATCATGCATGGCGGCACCTGTGGCTCAAAGGGGTAGGATGCCGGTCCCATATGCCAGAGGTGGCAGGTTCAAACCCAGCCCCAGCCAAAAACCACATATACACACACACAAAAATAAATAAATAAACAAAATGTTTAAAAAAAAAAAAAAAGAAAGAAAAAGAAAATATCATGCACATGCTTTTGTACATCTGTCTTTTTCTTTTTTTCTTTTTCTTTTTTTTTTGGCTGGGACTGGGTTTGAACCCATCACCTCTGGTATATGGGCCAGCGCCCTGCTCCTTGAGCCACAGGTGCCACCCATATCTGTCTTTTTCTAACTCAACAATAAATACCTCATGGAAGTTCTTCTAAGTCATTTGGCATAGTTCTAATTCATTACTTTTCAATGTCTACATAATATTCCATGGTGTGGCTATCCCACAATTTTTCAACCATTCTACTTTTATGAGAACATTTTGTTTCTAGTTTTTTGCCCTATGAAAGACATTAGAATAAATATCTTTGCAAGTATCTTTCTTATGCTTCTATTTCTATGGATTATCCCTATGTATGAGATTTGTGAGTGAAAAGGTTTTTTGGGAGTTTTTTTGTTTGTTTTTAGAGACAAAGTCTCACTCTGTCACCCTGGGTAGAGTGCTGTGGCATCATCACACTTCACAGCAACCTCAAACAAACTCTTGGGCTCAGGTGATCCTCAGCCTCCCTAGTATTTGGAACTATAGGTGCCTGCCACAATGCCCAGCTAGTTTTTCTATTTTTAGTAGAGAAGGGCTCTTACTCTTGCTAAGCCTGGTCCTGAACTCCTAACCTCAAGCAATCTACCTGCCTTGGCCTCCCAGAGTGCTAAGATTACAGGCCTGAGCCATAAGGCCCAGCCTGAAAAGGCATTTTAAATTCTACTAAATATTGCTAGATTGCTTTCCAAAAAAGCCATGATAATTCACTTTTTTCTTTTCTTTTTCTTTTTGAGACAGAATCTCAAGCTGTCACCCTGAGTTAGCATCAATTCTCATGGCAATCTCAAACTCTTGGGCTTAAGCAATTCTCTTGCTTAAGAGAGCCACAGGTGCCGCCCCTTTCTTTCTTTTTTTTTTTTTTTTTAGAGACAGAGTTTGACTTCGTTGCCCTGGGTAGAGTGCCATGGTGTCATATAGCGCACAGTTCCCGGGCTCAAACAATTCACTTGCCTCAGCCTTCTAAGTAGCTGAGACTACAGGCACCCATCACAACACCCAGCTATTTTTTAGAGATGGGGTGTCACTTTTGCTCAGGCTGGTCTTGAACTCATGAACTCAAGCAATCCACCAGCCTCGGCCTCCCAGAGTCTTAGGATTACTATATGTTTGATTTTTTTAATATTTGCTGATTTAATGTATATGAATTATATTTCCTTGTATAATTTTATCTTAACCAATAAATTTGAGCACCTTCTTGTTTGGTCACTTGGAGTTGTCCTCTAATTGATTATTTATGGACACTGCTTGTTTTTCTATAGGGTTTTATTATTATGTGAGACTTCTGTGTTTAAATATTAACCTTCTGTCTTTTAAGCTGAAGATATTTTTCTACTTCTATTGTTTGTTTTGGGTTTTTTGTTTTTTTTTTTGAGACAGAGTCTCACTTTGTCACCCTCGATAGAGTGCCGTGGTGTCAGAGCTCACAGCAACTCAAACTCTTGGGCTCAGCCTCCCGAGTAGCTGGGACTACAGGTACCCGCCACAATGCCCACCTATTTTTATTTTTTATTTTATTTTATTTTATTTTATTTTTTTTTTTTTTTTTTTTTTGCAGTTTTTGGCCGGGGCTGGGTTTGAACCCACCACCTCTGGCATATGGGACTGGTGCCCTACCCCTTTGAGCCACAGGCGCCGCCCTGCCCACCTATTTTTAAAGAGGCTAGTCTCGAACCTGTAAGCTCAGGCAATTCACCCACCTTAGCCTCCCAGAGTTGTAGGATTACAAGCGTAAGCCACCGCACCCAGCCCTGAGACAGAGTCTTATTTTGTCACTCTGGGTAAAGTCCCTGGTATCATAGCTCACTGCAACCTCAAACTCTTGGGTTCAAGCAATCCTCTTGCCTCAGCCTCCCAAGTAGCTGGGACTACGGGCACCCACCACAAAACTTGGCCATTTTTAGCAATGGGGTCTCCTACCTCAGGCAGGTCTCCAACTTCTGAGCTCAGGCGATCCACCCACCTCTGCCTCCCTAGGATCACAGGTGTGAGCCACCATGCCTGGCCCCTATTGTTTGTTTCTTAACTTTGTTTATGATATCTCTTGCAAAAATTTTAAGTTTTTGTACAGTCAAATATGTCTCCTCTTTCACAGCTTCTAGGTTTCCTTGATTAAGGAAAGGTCACCCCCACTCTCAGATTATACATGTAGTCTCTTAGATTCTCTTACAGGATTTGTATGATTTTAAGGTTTTAATTTTTACGTGTAAGTCTTTGAATACAGCATAAGATAGGCATGCAATTTTATTTTCTCTCAGGAGGATACTAATTGTGCCAGTTCCATATTATATGCTCTCAACTTTTACCCCCAGAATTCAACTACCACCTTCATCATATATTATATCATCATATTTAAGATACTTTAAGACTTTAAAAAGACAAAAAGAGGATTAGTTTCAGTATGTCAGTATTGTCATCCTGATTTTGTGTCTCACCTAGTGACAGTGGATTGACTCACAAGACCTCAAGAGCCCCTGTCTTACCTTATCTCTGCTTCTCTTTCAGGTACTGCTGGCCGATGAGGGCATAGCCCCTCTCCCGGCTGCAGGGCCAGTGAAAGAGGAGAAGCTCCTGCTGGGGGAAGGACTGTCTTCTTTTCTTCCAGTTCAGTCCATCAAAGAGGAAGAACCCCCTCCTGGGGAGGAGACACTGCACTTAGCAAGACCCATCAAAGTGGAGAGCCCGCCCTTGGAAGAGTGGCCCTCCCCGTACCCATCTTTCAAAGAGGAATTATCTCACTCCTGGGAAGATTCATCCCACTCTCCCACCCCAAAGTCCAAGAAGTCCCACAGTGGCATCAAGTCCCCAGCCCGGCGTGTCTCGGAAATGCTCGTAATTAAACGCAGGGAGAGGAGGGAGATGAGCCGGTCTCGAAGGAAACAGCATCTGCGGCCTCCCTGCCTTGATGAGCCTGAGCTGCTCTTCTCAGAGGGTCCCAGCACTTCCCGACGTGCCACAGAACTCCCTTTCCTAGCAGATTCCTCTGAGCCTGTCCCCCAACCTGTCTACTCTCAGGAGGAGGGAGGATCTTTTAAGACACCCATAAAGGAGACACTGCCCATCTCCTCCACTCCCAGCAAATCTGTTCTTCCCAGAACCCCTGAATCCTGGAGGCTCACACCCCCAGCCAAAGTAGGAGGGCTGAATTTCAGCCCAGTACGAACCCCCCATGGTGCCTTTGGCAACCTGCCTGATTCCCTGGGGCTGATGGATCTCAGCACTACCCCACTGAAAAGTGTTCCCCTCTTTGACTCACCCCGAGAGCTCCTCTATTCAGAACCCTTTGAACTTAACACTGACCCCTTTGGCAACTCTTCCCCCTCAAATATGGAGGTCCCCAAGCCAGGCTCCCCAGAGCCACAGGCTCCCAGCCTTTCAGCCAATCGTTCTCTGACAGAAGGCCTGGTTCTGGATACGATGAATGACAGCCTCAGCAAGATCCTGCTGGACATCAGCTTCCCTGGCCTGGAGGAGGACCTGCTGAACCCTGACAACATCAACTGGTCCCAGTTCATTCCTGAGCTGCGGTAGAGACCTGGTCTCGTCCTTGTGCTCAAGCTGTCCACC
>CAUYPK010146048.1:0-16076 GCA_963574355.1 Loris lydekkerianus
TACCTCTTTCATGTTTACATGGATGGAGCTGGAACATATTCTTCTTAGCAAAGTATTTCAGGAATGGAAGAAAAAGTATCCAATGTACTCAGCCCTACTATGAAGCTAAATTATAGCTTTCACATGAAGTCTATAACCCAAGTATAGCACAAGACTGTGGAGAAAGGGCCAAGGAAGGGGAAGGGAGGAGGGATGTTTTGGTGGAGGGAGGGTAATGTGTGGGGCCACATGTATGCTGCATCTTAGAATGGGTGCAGACGACTGCACTAATGTACACAGCTATGATTTAACAATAAAAGAACAAACAAACAAACAAACAAAACCCAGCCATTTTGGAGCCATCATTTTCAATTTATTTTTTGCAAATCTAAAATTGGTGGGTACATTCCCTACTTAAGATTGGTTGTGGGCTGTTGGAGAAGAAAACTTCGTCCTGTTTATTTTTAGTAAACTTTTCTATGTTGGAATAGGTTTAAATTTTCAGAAAATATTGTGAAGCTAGTTCAGTGGGTTCCTGTATACCACACACTTAGTTTCTCCTATTAACATCTTACATTATTGTGGTACATTTACCATAACTAATGAACCAATAGTTTGATAGGTTATTATTAACTGACATGTGTATGTTATTTAGATTTACCTCATTTTAACTGACATATTTTTAAGGATGCTATCTAGGACATCAAGTTACCTTTAGTTATCATACCTCCTCTGCCTTCTCTTGGCTATGATAGTTTCTCATACTTATCTTATTTTTTAATAGGCTTAACAGTTTTAGGGGTAACTGGCTAGTTTATAGGATACATTACAATTTCTCTCTTTTTAAAAATAGTTAGACAGGTATTATAGATTCTGGAGAGGAAGACCATCCAGCAGTGTTTTTCAACCTTTTGTATCTCACAGCACCCTTGAACCTATATTTAAACTTCATGGCACACTTGAATTATGTTGATTAAAAAAAAAATAGTAAAAAAATGAATAATACTTACTGGGCTTTTAACTTCTTTTGAAAATAATTTAATTAATGGTCTTTAGATGTTTTTGTGGCACTGTGGTTGAAAAATCACTGCCAGAAAGGTAAAGGGGCTATTATAAAATTAAATCAGGGTAGCTGGTATCAACATGACATGTTGCTGTTAACCTTGATTACCTGGCTGAGATGAGGTTTATCAGGTTTCTTCACTTTTAATTTTGCTTCCCCTTCCACTCCATTCCCCAATTTTTATTCTGTACTCTTTGGAAAGAAGTTGCTATGCAGAGCCCACATTTATGGGGTGGGTGGTTATGCTCTTTATATTTTGAGAGGAAAATGTCTACATATGTTATTTATAATGCTTTTGCATGCAAGAGTTGTCTAATATCCTTTATTTATTTATTATTATACTGTGATTTCTGTAAGACCTATATATTTTGTCTTTATCCCCATTTCCTGACATGTGGTTTCTAAAGCTATGAACTCTTTGGGAGCTCCCAAATGGCAAGTGTCTTTTTGTATGCAACTGGGATGGCCAGTGGCTGACAGGAGGCATCAGGACAGGGCTGGCTGGAGGGGAGGTAGCATGTGGTTAGAGAGTGGAAAATCTTAACTCTATCTCCTGACCTCCAGGGAGAGGAGAGAGCTGACAGTTGAATTGCTCACCAGTGGCCAATAATTTTATCAATCGTGAGTATATAGTGAAGCCTCTGTACAAATCTTCAAGGATGGAGTTTGGGAAGTTCCTAGGTCAATGACAACAGGAAGATTCTGGGAGGGTGATGTGCTCTGAGAGGACATAGAAGCTTCATACCCCTTTCTCCCTGACTGTTGTTCTGAGTTGTTTCTTTTGTCATAAACTGCTCATCTAGTAAGTAAACTGTTCTCCTGAGTTCTGTAAGTTATTCTAACAAATGATGGAAATGAACAGGGCATGGTGGGCACCTTAGGTTTATAGCCACGTTGGACAGAAGTTGTGAGTAACCAGGGGACGCACGACTTGAGATTGGTATCTAAACTGGAGGACAGTCTTGGGGGAAAGATCCCTGAACTGTGGGATCTGACGTAATGCTGGGTGTATAGTATCAGAATTGAATTAAACTGTAGGAACCCTAGTTGGTGTGTCAGGGGAAGTAGCGAATTGATTCATATCATAAAACCCTGCATAGTTTGGTGTCAAAAGTTGTGAGAATGGAGAAGAAAACTGTTTTTATTCCTTTATATTTGTTTGTTTATTCATTTATTCAATGATATTTATATCAGTTTGGACTCATGGCATTTATTTTAACATGTTGGGGCACAGTCTGAAGGTATTGACTGTTGAACAACACAGGTTTGAACTGTGCAGCTCCATCTATGTCAAACTATTTCTTCTATTTCTGGCACCCCCGAGACAGCAAGACCATACCCTCTCCTCCTCCTCAGCCAACTCAGTGTGGAGATGAGGAGGTCGAAGAAGTCACAATGATCCATTTCCACTTAAGGAATAATAAATATATTTTCTCTTCCTTTTGATTTTCTCAGTAACATTTTCTTTTCTCTAGCTTACTTTATTTGAAGAATATAGTATATGATACATATAACATACAAAATACATGTTAATAGTTTATGTGACAAGTAAGGCTTCTGGTTAATAGTAGGCTAGTATTTAACACTTTGTGGGTCAAAAGTCATATCAGATTTTCAACTACATGGGTGGTCGGTACCCCAACCCCTATGTTGTTCAAGGGTCAACTATATTTTGTTATTCATTTTGCTCAAATTGTTCCAGTTTTTAATTTAACAAAATTTCTTATGCTTTTTCCTCAGTTCCCATCCCAGCTCTTTACTTTATAAAAATGATATTTATGAATACCTTTAAGATGGATGAATTCTAATTTCTGTAAATGCATGTAGTGTGAGGTGATTTTTAGATTTGAAGAAAGCAAATAAAGAAGTGTTGCCAAGTTAAGAATGTACCCAGGAACTGTGCATTTGACGTTGTGAACTTAGCGTGACCCCTTAAGATTTTCAAGTAAGTTTACTCTTGATAAATGACCACTTCCTGTTTTTACAGGGGAAAAAAACCAACAACCTCTACTAAGGTCTGAAATATCAAATGAGTCTGAAAAATAACAGTGGGTTGATAGAAGTTTAAGAGATTAGATGTAGATGGATTTGATTACCTTCAAAATACACAAAATTGCAAAATTAAAGTATAAGAGAAGGCTTTAAGGAATGGCCTACTTTAGATTGTTGTATTTTTTTCTCCTCAAAACTTTTGAAAATGGTTCAAGATATTTGAGCATTACCAGAATTGTACTTATCTTCTAGTAAGTTCTTACATTGTCCTCTGGAATTTATATTTAATAATCATGGTATTAAACATTTGCCATAAAATTGTGAGTTCAGACTCATCATAGTTAGTTCTAGAAATAGATTAAGGCAGATATTTACATGACATTTCATGTGTTACCGTGTATATTAAGTTTTATTTATAGATTCTCCTGGCTTCTCATTCTAAGATGGACTAATGTCTGTTTAGCTCCTCAACTGATGACAACTAAAAATATTTGGGTAAAAAAGCAAAAAGTCAACTACCAAAGGTACTTACAAGTCACCCAAAAGTAAAAGGCTGTGGAATGGAGTAAAACATTGGAGAAGAGAAGTGGCCCATGAGGAAATGTGTTTTCCTTTTCATTTACTTATTTTTTTGTTGTTCTTCATTCTGATGGTGCTGCACTGTACAGTAATGGTATTACAGGTGAACACTCCAGTAGTAACCCCCTATATTTATACTAAGGGAGTAGAAAAGGTGTAACTGTCGTCTGAATCATGTAAAAGGATCCCTTTACATGATACCTAACAAATGCAAACATTGTAATCTAATGTTTTGTACCGTCAAATTAACCTGAACTAGAATAAAACAAAACAAAGCAAAAAACCCCAGAAGGATCCCTGTTTTCTTTTTCTTCTGTTTTTGTATTGTTTTGCCCCAAGGGCAGCCATCGGTCATGAGAAACCTGGTGCTGTCAGCGTGGGTCACTGACACTTAGGAGAAGCCCTGTCTTTATGGCCAGAGCAACTAGGAAGAAAGGCCCATGGGAGTGGAGGCATAGCTCCTGACTCTAAGTCTAGAACCACACAAGTCCAAGGTTCACATTTATGAGATAGGCTCTTAGGCTTTGGGAACTGAACTAAGATTTAAACCATTGCCCAAGTTTCAGGCTGACTCCTGACTGGTGCATTTACTGGGCAGACCCAAAGCAATGTCGCAGAGCTGTTGAAAATAGAACTGAATTTAGGACCACTGAGCACAAGTGAGCCCAAACATGCATTGTAAATGTAATGGCATGTATTTCCTGCTAAAATAAATTAATATAATCTAATAGATTTTTAATAGGACTTAGGGTTTACACAGCATAATATTCAGGATAGACTCCAATATTAGGCTATAAAGAAAAAAGCAGAAATATGTGATTAACTCTCAAAAATGAAACCTGTAGCTTGAATAGATGTTGGAAATGATATATAAAGTTTTGGTCAACATATTTGTATAGAAAAAATTCTCATCAGATATATAGAAAGGATTAAAATGCTAATGGAAATTTTGTAACTATAAAAGGCATTAAGTGACCTAAAAAAAGCCACTGAATAGACATGATACCAGATAACTTATGAAAAAAAAAATAGACTCAGTAAGCTTCAAGCTAGATTAATAGAAATTATTCAATATGAAGAACAGGGAGCAAAATAAATTGGAAAATAAAGAAACAGAGCGTCTAGACCAGAGGTTCTCAACCTGCGGGTTGCGATCCACAGGAACGGTAGTAAAGGGTTGCGGCATTAGGAAGGTTGAGAACCACTGCTCTAGACTCTGTTATTATATCATAACGAAAGTTCGAATGTATCATTGGGGTTTTGGAGGGATAGGAAAAGAATGATGAAAAGAAGATGTGCAAAGGAAAAATAGCATAAAACTTAAGTAGAGGTGAGGGCAAAGTTTACATATCTAAGAAGATGAGCAAACCCCAAACAGAGCAAATATACAGGAATTCATGCCCAGACACATAATTGTCAAAATACTGAAAAAAGGACAAAATCTAGAAGGAAGCTAGTGAAAGTGACACATTATATACAGGAGAAAATGTGATCTGAAGGAACAGAAATCATGAGCCTAGCAACCAATAGAATGTATCTTTAATGCTGAAAAAACAAATGAACAAACAGTAAATAAAACAAAACCTGTCAATCCAGAATTCTATTTCCAGGGAAAGTGTCCGTTTGAAATGAAGGTAAAATAAAACATATTTGATTAAAAAAAAAAAGCTAAGAATATTTGTTACTAATAAATCCAATCTAAAATAAATGCTTAAGTAAAGTTCTTTACGGTAAAGGCAACAATAACAAATGAACAATAAAAGTGGCAAATATCTAGGTAAGTATCAAAACTTTTTTCTCTTCTTAAGATCTTTAACATTTATAGTACTATTGAAAACAAAAATTATACCATTGTCTTGACTCAATGTATGTAGGTATATTTGACAAATATAATGAGGATGGGTAAAGGCATGTCTCTATTAGAAAAGTTCAATATTTACTTGAAATGTAAAAATACTAATATTAATTAAATCATTAAAAATAGATATGTATAGCAAAATGTAGAGCAACTTCTATAAATTTTACAAAGAGATATAACACAAAAGCTAGTAAACTAAAATGGGATAGTAAAATATTCAAATAGTTTTTTAAAGGGTGGAAAATATAAACTTGGGGAAAAAGAGAGCGAACAAGAGAAAACACAATAAAATTGTACACCTAAATTCAACCGTATCAATAATGACATTAAATAGAAGTGATCTGAACCAATTAACAGAGCTTGTCCAATTGAATTAAAAAGAAATAATTGTTAAGTATACAATGTCTGCATTTTAAATGTGAAGACATAGGTTAATTGTTAAAAAGAAAACTTAGGACAGGTAGGTTGTTGAAAAAGGAAAAAAAAAAAATACACATTCATGATATTCTTTTCCCAGTGATTGCTAGAACAATCAGACAGAAAACAAGTAAGGCAACAGAATTGCTGAATAACATATCAATCAATTTATCTAATGTTTATTGAATACTCCACCTAACGACAGCAGAAAACATACGCTTTCCAAGTACATGTGAAACAGTCACCAAGATACAGCAAGATGGAACAGACAAACAAGTCTTAACATATTTAAAATAATGGAAATTAGTCAAACCGTGTTCTCCTGTCATAATGGAATTCAACTACAAATCAATAACAGAAAAGTATCTGGAAACTTAAAAAGACAATTTGTAAAGAGCATTGGAGAACGTTATGAATGGAATGAACTCGAAAACACTGCATATCAAAACTTGGAGATTCAGGGACAGCATTGCTTAGGGGGAAATTTACAACTCTACATGCCATATTTAGAGAAGAAGAAACGTCTGAACTCAGGCACCTGGGTGTCTATACCTTAAGAAATTAGAAAAGCTAACTAAAATGAAAGAGATGGAAGCATTAGAGTTAAAAAAAAAAAAAAATCAGAGAAACAGAAAAACTGAGAAACAAGGGAGAGAAGCAATAAAACCAAAGTAAAAGATCAACGGATTGGCAAACTTGTAGCTAGAATGACTAAAAGAGATAAGACGCATATTGTCAAAATCAGAGTGGAAAGAGGAGATACGGGTACTGACATCACAGAAATTAAAAGGATTATCAAGGAATGCTATGAAGAGCTCAAGGCCAAACACTTTACAATTTTTAAAAAATATTCTATTATGTGTATTTAAGGCACACCACATGATGTTATGGGATATATATATGGATGGTAAAATGGTTATGAATGGGAAACTAACGTATCTATCATCTTAGTTGCCTGTTTTGAGAGAGAGAGAGACAGAGAGACGCTATTATCTACTCATTTAGGAAATAGAGGAAGGGACCTCGAACCAAGAAAACCAGCAACCTCTAGAAGTTAGAAAAGGCAAGAAAACAGATTCTTTCCTGAGCCCCAGGAGTGCGTGTTTCTGCTGATAAGTAAATGTCAGTTTAGTGAGACTCATTTGGGACTTGGGACCGTCAGACTCATGAAAATACAAATTTATCATTGTTGCAAGCCACTGAGTTAGTAATAACTTATTGCAGCAACAATAGGAAATTAATTCCTCATCTGACAACACATTTTGTTCAATATAATCTTATTTTGGAAAAAAGCATTTTTTCACAGGAACAAATACAGGGAAAATATACTCTGAAAAATGTCCGGTATTTATCAATGAGTTTATGTCATTTCCTAGATTTTCCTATAATGAATACATATTTCTTCTACAATAAATGAATTTTTAAAGAAGATAAAGTGTGGTTTCCGTGAGTTTAGTCAATATACTTAAAAGTAATGATGGAATATATTTACATATGTTCTCAAAGAAAACTGGAAAAGAACACTGGTTGTTGCAACCGAGGAACCCTTTAGGTAAACAGAACAAATGAGACTGGTTAAGGTTACACAGATCAAATAGCGGTTTCGTAAGGAGCTAAATTATAAAACCCAACAATTTACTAAAAAGATATAAATTATTGTTACTGATTCAAGAAGAAACAGAAAAATATGAATATACTTATAAGTCATGAAGTTGAATTAGGAATGAAAAAATCTCATGAAGAAAATTTAATTCATACATGTTCATGCATAAGTTCTACCCACAATTTAAGGAAAAAAAGTACAAACTCATTGAGAAAATAAAGTGATATAATACTTCTTGACTCATTTTATGAGGCCAGTTTGCCCTGATACCAAAAACAGTTACAGACACTTAAGAAAACCAAACACAACAGATCAATTTCACTCATAAACATAGATATAAATATTCTCAACAAAATATTAGCAAACTGAATTCAGCACTATCTACAAAAGAAACCAGTGAGGTTTCTACCAAATATGTAGGTTGGTTGAAGATGTAAAACTCAATCAGTAAAATTCACTTTATCAACAGACTGAAGAAGGAAAACTACATTTTATTGTAGGTAATATTTAATATCCATTCACGATTAAAAACTCTCATGCAAACCAGGGGTAGAGTGGAACTTTCTGATATAAGATAATGAGCTTCTGCAAAAAAGCTTATAGCTTATGTCATACTTAGAGTTGACGGAATGAATGCTGTTCCTCTAAGATTGGGGCCATGACAAGAATGTCTGCTTTTACCATTAGTAATTAATTTCCTACTGGAGGTCCTAGCCACTTCAATTATGAGGCAAAAGAAATAAAAGGCATGCAGATTGGAAAGAAAGATACCATAGTGTTAATATTTACCAACAACATGATTGCCTGTGTACAGAACATCAAAGAAACTTCAAAAGGGTACTGAGAGTAATAAATGAGCCGAGAAAAACTGCAGAATACAAAGTTAATATACAAACACCAATTATATTTCAATATACTATCATTGAAAAATTATACATTTTAATTTACAAACAGTATACTGTATAACAGCACCCAAACATTAAATACTTAGGTATTTCAGTTGTATGTAATGATTTCTAGAACTCCAATTTGTTAATTAATTTTCCCAGAGAATATTTATGAGCACAGAACTACCCAAGATTGATAAGTGGTTGTTGAATAGGCCTGACTAGAAAATATTTCGATGGGAATTTTTACCAAATCCATAAAGTAAGGAAGAACGGGAAGGGTGAACATGGGAATGAATTTTACTAGTTATTTTTTTAAGAAGAGACATTCAATTCTGTACTTTGTTTTTAATCATACATATTTTTACCATATATATATTTGACCTTTTTTAATATTTCAGAATATTAGAGAGTATACATAGTTTGTTTATATACTTTGTTTTTGTACAGATTGAGCCAAATTTCTAATTGTGCCCTACATCTAGATAATTCTGTGCTTTTGAGTGTAGAGTTAATGTCAGACATTCAAAACTAGGAAGGCAGTGCAAAAATACTGTATCCAAAAAACTGAATTCATGACCCAGAGTAGAGATTTTCAGAGTGTGTTCCATGTACCCATGAGGTTCTGTAGAACTGACTCAGGATCTTGTATATTTGAGTGTGTTTGTATCTGTGTGGCAGTAAATATGAGTGAAGGAGGTGTGTGCATGTGAGTCTATGTGTATACATGGGGACATGCTTGTGAATGTGAGTGAATAGAGATGTGCACATGTGAGTGTGCATATGTGAGCAAATAGTTTTGTGTGTGCAAATGAGTGAATGGTTGTGTGCATGTGTGCACCTGCATGTCTCAGGCAGAGGGAAGAATGTCTAGGTAGGTTCTGCCTGAATTCTCTTTTTCCCACTCACTATGTAAGATTTTTTCTTGAAAAAGTTGCATGGCAAAAAATAAATATGGAAACCTCTGACCAATCAAAAAAAAAAAAAAAAAAAAAAGACCAAGGAAATTGACAATAATCTCCAAGGCAGGCAGCAGGCACACAGAACAACTGTGCTCAAGAAACTGGTAATGGATCACCGACCCTGATGGGTTTTTCCATGATCTTATCAGAAATAATTTGGGCTTTGAGGACAGGAACCCTATCTACTGAGGAGCTAAAGGACTGGTAGGGAGTTCAATTGGTGATAGGAAAATTACAGGGAACTGGTTAGGAACGTCACTGAGGCAAGAACGTATTTAGTGTTAAATTAGGCTGTAAAGGTCTGAATCATAACCATGAGAAATATGAGCTGTTAAACTATGACTTGGGAGAAGATTTGGTCCCGGAGTCCATAGTAGGGTCAAATCTACATTGAGTAATACTCTCATGCGACACCCTTCAAGAGGTGGTTCTTGGAATATTTCATTTAGTATCACCTGGGCAATTTGTTTAAAAGGCAGATCCAGCTTCTCCACCAACCTGTTGAATCAGGACCTTAGGCTGGGCGCCAGGAACCTGCTCTTTTCTTTCTTTCTTTCTTTCTTTTTTTTTTTTTTTTGACAAGAGCACATCTTGGTGAATCTGACATCCCGTCAAATAGAGAACAACTTGCCAAATTTTTTGAAATTCTTGGTTGGTAAGAATCATGCTGGTGCTTGTTAGGCATTCAACATTGTAGGACTTTTTACTGAAGATGCATGGTAGAGATGAAACTGGGGGTGTATTCATGCTGGGTTTTTCTTATCACAGATAACACCAGCAAGAGATATCTGGTAAGAAAAAAATTTGCAGAATTTTTATTTTCTATTGAAGAATTTACAATGTTGGAGGTAACTCACAAAGAATAAAAAACAAATTTTAGATTTACTTTTTCTCACTAAAAACAGTAGTATGAAAGCATCATCATGAAAAGTTTCATGGACTTGAGAAAGAAATCATGTGTGATGTAAAGTATGGGTTTTGTGGAAAAGACAAGAGTGCTATTTGTCATTATTTGCATAAATATGACATATAATTCAGAAATTAAATTAGTGCACAGGAAATGCCATTGCTTTCCATTTTTTGCACAGAAAACCATTTATTAACCTCAAGGGATGCTTCCCTTAGATACAGCACATACATGTTAGAATGTTTCGTCTTGCATTTCCTTTGGAAGTTTATTGGATAAAATCAAGGACTATTTCTAAAAGAAGTTTGGGTGTATGACCCTTTGTCTCCCAGATGAATGAGTGGAATAGACAGAAATAAATAATTATTTGCCATGCTTCTCAACTTAACCATGCATACAAATCACCTTGATAAATACAGATTCACCTGAGGTGTGGGATGAGATTCTGCATTTCTTTCTTTTCATAAAATGTATTTTTCAGTTTTTGGCTGGGGCTGGGTTTGAACCTGCCACCTCTGGCATATGGAGCCAGTGCCCTACTTGTTTGAGCCACAGGTGCCACCTGAGTTTCTGCATTTCTATTCAGTGCCCACGTAATCCCAATGCCGCTGGTCTTTCTGACCACCCTTCAGACAGCAGGGGCTAGAACACAGCATTCCATCCTGAGAGGTGTGAGTGGTTAACTCTGTAATGCTGGCCTCTGTGAGGGCCCTTAAGGAAGTATGAGTTTCACTCAAACAAAAGATGAGTAAAAAATATATCTTACCTTAAAGAACTGCAGATGGGAGCAGAAAGTACAGTTAGAAAATTGATACAGTATTATGCAATTTCCCAGAGCTTTGATTAAGCACTTAGAGTAAGCCCCTGCCGACAGAAGTCTTAGCCGGGAATGAGCAGGTGCTGCCTCTGGAGATGGCTTGGAAGAGACATGTTAGGCTATGCAACCTTTGACTGCCCTGGGAACTGTGTGAACAGTGGAGAGCTACCACCAGGAACTGTGGGTGAAACCCCAGTGCAGAGATCTTTACCTTACAATTTCCCAAGCATTATAGTTTTCCCAGGAAGAGAAGAAAGCCAGGCTTCGGTCTGGGACAATGCCAGAACAGAGATTTAGGACTTGTTGCTATTCCTGAATAACAGTCTCGAGCAACACTTTCATCCCTCCATGAGACTTGGCTGGGTTGGAAGTTTACGAACACTTATGTATGGCCCTGGGGTGGTGACAGGTACAGAAAAGAAGGTTGTGTCTACACAGAGACCCCTGGTAAACCCGAGCTTTGGATTTCCATCCTGGGAAAAGAGGGTCATAGAAGCAATACTCTTTGAACACAAAGAACCAAGTTCAAGGTTTCCCTTAAAAATTGTTGCTGCATGCAAAAACTTGTATGCAAACATTATGGTAACTTTATTTGTAGTAGCCCAAAACTGGAAAATTAAAAAGCAAACAAACCAAAAAAAAACAAAACAAAACAAAAAAAAAAAATTGTTGCTGTTGTAAATTTGACTTGACCTTGTTCTCTCCTGACTCCTACTGCTAGACTCCAATTGTCCGTCCTTCTTTTTGAGTAGTTAGAATTAGTTTGCTGCAGCTGTCTTTTCACTGTTGTCCTTTTGAGTGATAAAAGTTGTATTTCTCTTCTATAGAATGTAGGTGATTACCTCCATGTCTTTGCAAAAATTAGATGAATTTCTTTTTTATCTCAACAGAATATAAGCTTTTTCATATAAATTATTAATTCAAATTATGCAGAGTGAAAAAGAGTACAAAAGCTGAGAAAATTTAATCAGAAAAGAGTCCATATTGAGATTTCCTTTTATCTAGTAATTTTAAGCGCCTAATAATTGAAGAATCTTGGATTTTAGCATTGTTCTTTTCTAATGGAAATTTGAATACTTGGGATAAAAGGACTGAGGATTGGGAGTCTGAAATGGGATGTCACATTGAAGTTTCTTTAGCAGACATAAAAGTTTTCGTAATTTTACTCACAATTTTCATGTGAGAATTGTTAAAGTTTCTCTCTCTGTCACTTCTTAGTCCTTTGGCAGAGAGAGAGAAACAAACAAACAAACAAACAAACCCAAAACGAGAAGTCTGCAAACAGAAACTTCAGGTTTTGAGTAATAAAGAGCCAAGTCTTTGACTGTGAGAAAATGGTTTCGTGGTTTTACATTTAGATCCTGCAAAAGAGTTTCTGAGGCCATGTACAAATCTCAGTCTCAAAGTAGTGAAGTGACATCCTCCAAGTACACAATGAGGGGAAGCTTCCCTGGAATTAGCCTGGGGAGGTTAAGGTAAATGGTAGTGCTGATGGCTTATCAATGTCATAGCAGGAAAATGTGTTCCTGATGAGTAAGGCTTTGGGCTTGTTCAAGGCATCCAAAATTGGCCCAGACAGATGGTTAGTGGCAGATAAGATATGGTCAGAAGGTGCTGATTCTACTACCTTGGAATTTTTTGAAATGAATTTTGTGTTCCAAAGGAAAACAAACAGGCAAATGAACAAACAGCAAAATGAGAAACAAGAACAAACAAGTTCCTCAAAATTATAAAATCAAAAGAAAATGGCTCAAAGGGATGAATGTGTGTGTGGATTATTTTATTACAACTTCAAATCTGCACATTTTGTGTTAAGAGCATCCAGGGCAGGGACCCAATGAAGATATATCCCACAAGCAGACTTCAAGCTCACCAGGACACCCTACCAATGTTTTTTTCCCAGGTGACTTTGGTTGACTCCACTTACTCAGACCTGCAGCTAAAGGTTAAACATAATATATGAGGTCTGACAATTAAATTTACAAACTCATACTAGAAAAAGTGCCCAGCACCTCATTGCTGAATATCACTACAGTCACCTTTAAGTACCCCTCTTGGGAAGCTAAGCACCCACACCAGTCCCTAGTCCATCCTTAAAGCAGTTTTGGAAGTCCTTTTCTGGAATGTCATTCTATGAGGTCTGACAATTAAGTTTGCAAACTTGCCCCTTCTCTGTGAGTGTCCATTAGCAGCACTGTACAAACACCTTGGTAAGGTTGCATAACCTTGGTATATCAGTATTTCATAGCTGTGTTCATGTCAACATGTGATGGCATCTTGCTGAGTGGTGTTCATTATCATTATTGTGTGCTTTGGAGTGCTGTACAATGGCCAGAAAGAGTTCCAAAATTGCTTTGAAGGGTGGACTGGGCATTGGCTTTGGTGCATAGCTTTCCAAGGAGAGAACTTTGAAGGTGACTGTAGTGATATTCAGCAATGAGGTATGTAGCACTTTTTCTACAATGAGTTTGCAAATGAAATTCTAATACCTCAGAGAAAGAGTTTTTAAACAACAATCTAAAAGCTAATAGGCAAATAATACAGGTATCTGGTAAGTGTGAAATTGCTATTCAACACTTGAAAAAAGTGTTCCCTGTGACATGAAAAGCATGCTAAATGAAAATAACATAACTGCATTACTTTTGAACCTATTAAAGAAATCAAAAACAAGGAGAATAAGCTCAGTGATGGTATTTGTTGAAATCAAGTGCTCCATTAATGGATTGGGAATGCTTCCAAACCTTTCGTGGCCTTATAAATTGGTGTAATTTTCTAAATAACTATTTGGCAATATATGTATTCGTAACAACTCTTCATATTATTTGACTATTCTAAAATGTAAATAAGTTAATGATTTTTCTGCATTATAATCCTCTATTGGTTCCCCCTTAATAAAAGTCAGGGTCATCAAACTTTTTCTGCGAAGGGCTGGATAGTAAATATTTTAGGGTTTGTGGGCCATATGGTCTCTATTTCAATTATTTAACTCTGCTATTGTGCACAAAAACAGCCATAGAAAACAGGCAAATGAGTAAGCATGGCTGGACTCCAGTAAAACTTATTTATAGACACGAAATTTGAATTTCATATAATTCTCACTAAATATTATTGTCCTTATGATTTTTTTTCAACCATTACAGAATGTAAAAACAATTCTTAGCTTGCTTATTGTTCCAAAACAGGTGGAAGGCTGAATCTGGGCCTTTGGCTCCAGTTTGCTGAATTACAGTTTAAAGCATAAATCCCCAAGGTCTTTGACTACATTTTCCCCACACAAGTCATGCACTTTGATGCCACTTGTAGCTGTTTGCTTGTGTCTGCCTTTTTCTTTGTTAAGATGTCTTCTCCACTTCCATTGTCCTGAACTTACTGTCAGTGCTTACGATGACTTAGAGATGAGCCTTGTTTCAGCTACCTGGGACAGAGGGTGCCAGGCCCACATAGATCTTTTTTGATCCCCAAATCTCCTCTGAATAAAAGGAGAGACATGCTTTAATTTTTTCTCCCACAAAAATAAAAAAAAATTTAAAGATAGATACTAGATTAAAGCAAGGTTTGGGGTATGATTTAGTGTGATTCAAGGAATATCTCATCAATAAGCAGAAAATCACTTAGATCTCTTTTGATAGTCTAGGGACTTGAAGACTATAGGAGATTGCTGGGTGCCTTGAAAGAAAGATTCTCATCCAGGATGTGGGAAAGCAGGTGCAGAGAGGGAAAGGTGGCCACACGAACGAGCAACAATACAGTAGCACTTTGCAGGGTTCGTCTTCTTTATTTTCAGCTGAACTGGGACAAATGAAAGCTGGGATAGGGCACGGTGTATGCAATTGATCAACAAACAAAAACATTTCTCCTCATCATTTACAATTTAAAAAAATAGAGTTAATTTACCATGAATATTTAACAAAATCAGTTGCTTACTTTTTAATATAGTGGCTCATAAAATGTGCAATGTTTTAATAAATAAATCCTAGAATATCCAGTTGTATGAAGTAGTTTGCTCATCTTGAATTCAATAACCTATAATTCTGGAGAACCCAGTTTTTTGGAAAGTGAGATAATGATCATAGTGGTAGCTTGTGCCCTAACTATATACATGTATACAGACACACACACTGCTTATTACTATGTGTATTGTACACACACACACACACACATATGATTTAAAAAGAAAATAAATGTCTTTGGAAAAACTAACCTTGTGAACTCTAATCTTATAAAGTAACAAAATATTATTAATAACTAATTACAAATGACTAATTGAATCTTACCTATGTGCTAGGTTCTGTCTAAATATTTTATATTCTATATCTTTTTTATTCCCCTAAATATTAATCATAGAATATTCCAGATATACACAGAAGAAAACAGACCTCTAGAGTGAACCACCTGGTACCTATCTTTCAGCTTCAGCAATCAACAGTCCACAGCCAAACTTGTTTTATCTATACACTCACTGAGTTCTTCCTCTAATATTATTATTATTAATTAAATCATAGCTGTGTACATTGATATGATCATGGGGCATTATACACTAGCTTCATAGACTGTTTGACACATTTTCATCACACTGGTCAACACAGCCTTCCTGGCATTCTCCCAGTTACTGTGCCAAGACATCTATATTCCACATCTACCAAGTTTCACATATACCCTTGTAAGATGCACCGCAGGTGTAATCCCACCAATCTCCCTCTTTCCACCCACCTCCCCCCTGCCTCCCCTCCCTTTCCCCCTTCCTCTTATTCTTAGGTTGTAACTGTGAAAGCCCTAAATTAGTTTCATAGTAGGGCTGAGTACATTGGGTACTTTTTCTTCCATTCTTGAGATACTTTGCTAAGAAGAATATGTTCCAGCTCCATCCATGTAAACATGAAAGAGGTAAAGTCTCCGTCTTTCTTTAAGGCAGATATGCTTTTAAAGCTAAAAAATCAACAATTTGTATTCATACTTCCAATTCAAATTCAGAACTACTTGAAGCTTCTGCTTGACCTACTTCAAGACTACAT
>CAUYPK010146051.1:0-18799 GCA_963574355.1 Loris lydekkerianus
GTTTTCACTTAATTAAATGTGCCATTAAATATTGTGAGTTAGATAGTTCAGTGGAATACAGTTCAGTTCAGCCGCCTACCTCTTCAGCTCAGCCGCGACTTGTGGACTGAGCTGAAGCACCGCCCCCTCAAGCAGACGGCAAAAGATGACTGGAGACTAACGTGCATTTGATTAGGTGTGCGCACACTGAATCAAATAACCTGTATGACCCGAGTATAAGCCGAGTTTGGGTTTTTCGGCATAAATTTTGTGCCGAAAAACTCGGCTTATACTTGAGTGTATAGGTACATTTTGATTTCTCTTGAATACATACCAAGGTGTGGGCTATCTTACCTATTTGCTGGGTAATATAGTAACTGTTGACATCTTTTTGTGCACTTATTGGCTATTTGCACGTACTTTTTAGAGAAATGTCTATCGAGTGTCAGTGACCAAGTTGAAAATTGGGTCATTTGTATTTTTCTTATTGATTTAAAAGGTAGTTGGTGACAATTCCTTTATCAGATACAGGGTTTTCAAATATATTTTCCCATTTTGTGTATTGTTTTCTTCACTTTCTTGGTAGTATTATTTGGATAGAAAAGGTTTTAATTTCAGTATACTTCTATTTATATAGTAATATTTTTAGTTTTGTTGCTAGGGGGTTTGGTACCAGATCTAAAAAGACAAAAACATTGCTTAAACCAACATGATAAAGATTTACTCCTACATTTTCTTTTTAGAGTTATAATTTTAACTTCCTCATTTATTTTGGGTTAATTTTTTGTATATAGTGCAAGAAATGGGTCCAACTTCATTCTTTTGCAAGTGAAAGTCCAGTTATCCCAGAATCATTTGCCGAAAGGATTGTTCTTTTCCACATTGAAATTTCTTGTCCCCCTTGTCAAAAATCACTTGATCATAGATGTATTGTTATTATTTACTTCCCCTCCCTCTCTGTCTTCCCTCCCTTCCTCCCTCTTTTCTTCCTTTCCTTTCCTTTCCTTCCATTCCCTTCCCTTCCCTTTCCTTTTCCAGGCCGCTAACCAGCTGATCCCTCTCTCTCTCTCTCTCTCCCTTTCCTTAGGCCTTCAAATATATTCCACGGGACTCAACGATATTAAAATTAGGGCAATTAATAACCCTACAATGACTTGTAAGTATTCAAGTGACAAGAAGAGTTATAAGTGTTTCCCTTTAAATCAAAGTTAGAAATGATTAAGTTTAGCGAGGCAGACTTTTCAAAAACTAAGATAACCTGAAAGCTAAGCCTCTTGTGGCAGTTAATCCAAGTTGTGAATAAAAAAAAAAAGTTATTAAAGGAAATTAAAAGTACTACTCCAGTCAACATGAGAATGATAAGAAAGTTAAACAGTTTTATTGTTGATACGGAGTAAGTTTTAGTGGTCTGGATAGAAGATCAAACTTGCTACAACATTCCCATAAACCAAATCCTAATCCAGAGTAAGGCCATACTTCTCTTGAAATCTGTGATGGCTGAGAGAGGTGAGAAAGCTGTAGAAGAAAAGTTTGAAGCTAGTAGTAGAGGATGGTTCATGAGGCATAAGGACAGATTCATCTCCATGACATAAAAGCACAAGGTGAAGCAGCAAGTGATGATGTAGAAGCTGTAGCAAGTTATCCAGAAGATCTGGCTAAGATCCTTGATGAAGGTGGCTACACACTAAACAACAAATTACTTGGTGTAACCAAATCGGCTTTACATTGGAATAAGATGTGATCTAGAACTTTCATATCAAAAGAGGAAGAGTCAAAGTGTCAAAGGACAGGCTACTTTGTTTGGAGTTATTACAGCTAGTGACTTTAAGGTAAATCCCGTGTTCAGCTGCCATTCTGAAAATCATTCTGCCTGTGCCCTTAAATGGAACAATGAAGCTTGCATGATAGCCCTTCTATTTATAGCATGTTTCACTGAATATTTTAAACCTACTGTTGAGACATACTTCTCATAAGAAAAGATTCTTCTAAGAACATTTTTTTTTTTTTTTTGCTCATTGACAATGCACCCAAGAGCTCTGATGGAGATGAACAAGGAGATTAATGTTGTTTTCATGCCTACTAACACAACATCCACTCTGTAGCCCGTGGGCCAAGGGATAATTTCACATATCATTATATAAGAAATATATTTTTTAATGCTAGAGCTGCCATATGTTCCTCTGATGGATTTGGGCAAAGTAAGTTGAAAACCTTATGGAAAGAATCACCATTCCAGGTGTAATTAAGAATATTTGTAATTTATGGGAAATGATCAAAATGTCAACATTAGCAAGAATTTGGAAGAAGGCGATTCCAAGCCTCATGATGAGTTGGAGGGATATAAAACTTTAACAGAGGAGGCAAATGCAGATGTGGTAGAAATAGCAAAAGAACGAAAACTAGAAATGGAGCCTGAAGATGATGGACTTGCTGCAATTGCAGGATGAAACTTGAACAGATGAGGAGTTTCTTATTGTGGATGAGCAAAGAAAGTGGTTTCTTAAGTTGGAAACTACTCCCAGTGAAGATGCTATGAACATTATTATAATGACAACAAAAGATTTAGAATATTGCATAAACTTAGTTGATAAATCTGTAGCAGAGTTTGAGAAGACTGACTTCAATTTTGAAAGTTCTATTGTGGGTATAATGTTACTAGACAGCATGTGCTACAGAGAACTTATCCTTCTTGGGAATTTAGTTCTCTTAGCCTTCCCTTCCTGCATATATTCTGCTATATTTTTAAAATACGCAATGTTTTGCTTTATCCAACTTTTCTAGTCATTATAATGTTAAGCTTGATTTATTTTGACTTGATACATCCTATCCAACATTGGAAGTCTTTCTTATGCTACTTTTTGGAGGAACCATTCTGTACACCCCTGCCTAAATTCCTTTTGGGGATGTGCTTTTTCTTCATGGTGGGATAGAATGTGTGTGGGTGAATATATGGAAAACACCTCAGTACAACTGCTTGGAAATTACATTGATAGTTGGGTTTGTTATGTTTGTTTGTGTATTTATTTATTTATTGGCCAGAGTCTCACTCTGTCACCCCAGCTAGAGTGCAATGGTGTCATCATAGCTCACTACAACCTTGGCCTCCTGTAGCTAGGACTTTAGGCACCCACCACAACACCCAGTTATTTTTCTAATTTGAGTAGAGACAGGTTCTCTCTCTTGCTCATGCTGGTCTCAAATTCCTGAACTCAAGCAATCTACCTACCTCGGCCTCCCAGAGTGCTGGATTATTGGCATGAGCCATCCTGCCCAGCCTTGTCATATTTAATTCTAAACCAAAAGAAGTATGCTCACCTCTGCCCCTAGAATGCCCCCTGCCACCACTAGAAGGTGGAGTCATAATGTCACTTGTGGGGCCGTGGCCTTGGTGGCTCTATGTACTCGATGGACTTCATGAATGTGTGGTTATTACGCACCCATTACTCTGCAGAAAGAACAAGAGGAAGATGCCTACTACTGAGAACATATCTTAATGGAAAACATAGAAATGCTGCTTTGTAAAAATGATAATGAAAAAGATGAATTCCCGTGTGATTTGGCAGAAGGAAATTAAAGTCTGTTTAACAAACACAACCTACAAAGTGATTAAAGTCATGGGCAACAATGCTTTCTCCGTGAGGCATAGCTTTATTTCAGCTGCTGTTGAATCGTACTATAATCATGCCATTCCTTAATTGATTTAAATTATAAGAAAAATTCCAGAGTCTGAAAGTGGCTTCAGGGCTACACAGAAAACAAGTGGCAAAATGAGTAGTCTAAGCTCTGGGCACCTGACTCCCACATCAGAATTATATTTTTTAAACAGTCATGGGATGCCTCCCATGTGTCAGGAATTGTGGAAGGCTCTGCAACTGTCCCCCACCCGCACATCCTTAGAGGCAGAAAAGCTCACGTTTCTTCTATTCTGCTGCCCTTAGCCTAGTGTCTCCTATATAGTGAGCACTTGACTGGGGCTGGATTTGATTAGGGTTGGGGTCCTATCTTAGTCAAGTTTGTGTTGCTATAAAGGAATGCCTGAGACTGAGAAATTTATATAGAAAAGAGGTCGATTTGGTTCGTAGTTCTGTGGTTGAAGCATGGCACTGACCTCTACATCTGGTGAGGGCTTCAGGGAGCTCCACTCATGTCGGAAGGTGAAAGGTGCTGGAGGGTGCAGAGATTACACAGCAGGAAGGGCAGGAAGAGCAGGGGAGAGGTGTGAGAGTCCTATTAATAACAAGCTCCATGAGATCATAACTATGGGAGCTACTAGAGTGAAAAGTCACTCACACCACCCTCCCCTTCATGAAGGATCTACCCCCATGACCTAAACACCTCCCAGTAGGCCCCACTTCCAAAATTGCAGACCAAATTTCAACATGAGAGTTGATGGGGAAAAGCAACCCATGCTTAAATTACACAGGTCCTGATGAGCAATTTTTTTTGTCTTTATTTGGCTATAGGTATTTGGCTATAGGTATTTGGCTATTGGTTATAGGTAGAATTATGTCCCCTCAAAATCCAGTATTTCAGAATGTGGACTTATTCAGAAATAGTGTCATTGCAATATAATTCACAAAGTTGTATAATTAGTGAAATTATGGTGCTGCTCAGGTGTTTGCAACTGAGCCTGAGGTCAATAGAGTGAGTCCCAGAACAATATGGTGGGAATCTTTGTAAGAAGAGGAGCTTAGGACACAGACATGCACAGAGGGAAGATGATGTGACAGCAGAGAGTGAAGACAGCCATCTGCAAGGCAAGAAGGGGGCTGGAACAGATTCTTTCCCCACAACTCTCAGAAAGAACCAATCCTGATAGTGGACTGCTAGTCTCCAGAGCTGTGAGATAACAAATTTCTTTTGTTTCAGCCCAAAAGAAATATGTATGGGTATATGTTACACATATATATGAAAAAAAAATGTGCATTTGTTTGACAAGGTAGAAACTTTCACTACTCTGTAGTCTGACCAATGACATGTTTAGCACCTGGGTTCAAGGTAAAGGGGGGAAAGCAATCATGCCCTTTCCTGTATTGGACCTCAAGGATGTGCGTCCATAATTCTATATCATTTCAGTTTTCTGCAATGAAAGTTTACTGAGTACATGCTATACCACACACACTATGCTGGGGATACAAAAGTAAATTAAGATGCATTATCAAGCAAAGAAAAGAAGTAATTTTACTCCATTGCAAGAGGCACATCAGGGTATTGCTGGAGACCAGAATAAGGAAGTCAAAGAACTTCCTGGAGAAGGCATCTGAGCTGAGTCTTGCAGCATAAGTAGAAATTTTCCAAGAGAAGAAAGGAAAGAATGAAACATAGCTAAAAGCACCAATGTGAGGCCATGCATTTCTTTAAGTTTTCTCTAGAAGGGACAGATGTGCTGTATAAACACATACACATGTGCCTAGGTGTATGCCTTCCCCTTTTCTGCTCCCTAAGGCTCACAGCTCAGATCTAATGACATGGTCTTGGCCTTCTGCAGTGGCCTTCACTGTGAAAGATGTGCCATCACCTCCCAAACACAGAGCCAGGGCCTCCCATGAAAATAACCAATATCTGTTTATTTCAGGAGAGTCATTTGCATACTTAAATAGTGCAGAAAGAAGTAAATTTTCTTCTTTAAGTGTTGTGTTAAACGGTGGGGAGCATTTGAGTCAGAGTGGAAAGGTGGAGACCAAAGTCCTAGGGCTGCCTATGAGGCTACTGGGGAGGGGAGGAGGTTGGAGGCTGGGAGCAGCAGGTGAGGGTGTTGGAGCAGCATCTTGGTCCTTGTGGGGGCCTTATGCTCAGAGTTGGCTGCTAGGAAGGTTGTCTGCTGGTGAGGAGAGAGATGCCAGCCTGCTTCCACAGCAGGGAAAACTATAGTCCATTAGAACTAACAACGCTAGCAGTTAATGAGGTATGAAAACATTATGAGGTATGAAAACATTTTGGTGGTTCTGAGTTGACTGCTGTGCTGTTCAAGCACCTATAGTTGAAGGATCCTCCTGTCTTCCTTACCTGGATAAGAATTCCAACATTCAGGCCAACAGGTTCTTGAGAACAGGCCTCTCCCAGCCCTGCATTCCCCAGAAATAGTGTAAGTTTAGGCAAGTATGGGGAGGAGTCAATGAAATGACTTCATTACTTGATTTGGGGTCTTTGTTTGGTTTAAGACTATTTAGAAGGGAGATAGATATTGATACAAATATCCTAGTCATTTCACTTCTTGGTTTTAATGCCAAAGAAGATACAGAGGTTAATGGGGAAAAAAATGTTTATTGCACTTTTTTTTTTGAGAGTCTCACTTTGTCACTGTGGCGTTATAACTTACAGCAACCTCAAACTCTTGGGCTCAAGTCATTCTCTTGACTCAGCTTCCCAAGTAGCTGGGATTACAAGTGCCCACCACAATTGCCGGCTAGTTTTTGCACACTTTTAGAATACAAAGTAACCTAATATTCAAACATAGGGAAATAGGCAAATAAAATAAACTTGCTATGTCAACAAGATTTAATATCGTAAAGCTATTCCAAATATATTTAAAATTATTTTGATTATTTTGGGGGTTTTCATGAAGTAATGCAAGGTAGAAAATTCAGGATACAAAATGTTACATAGAAATGTTTTTTCAAACTACAGGTAATAATAGCACATGAATAAATCTTGCAATCAGCCAAGTAGGATGCAAGATGTATTATTTTTATAAAAGATGAAAAAAATAGAAACTATCGTAACTTCTTACAGGTACTAAAGGTATTTGCTATAGTTTGAATATACATTGTTTATTCCCACCAAACCTCATGTTGAAATTTGATCTGCAATGTTTGAGCTTGGGCTTAATGGGAGGTGTTTGAGCCATGGGGTGGATCCCATATGAGTGAATTAATTCTTTACCTGGGGGAGAGTGACTTCTCCTTCTACTAGTTCCCTCAAGAGCTGCTTGTTGAAATGAGTCTGGCACTGCCCAAGAGCTTCCCCCCTCACTATGTGTACTCTGCACACACCAGCCTCCCCCTTCCCTCACCTGATGTCCAATCTTGAACCTTCCAGTCAAAGAATTATGAGATAAATAACACTATTTTTTTTAAGTCATGCCTGGAAGCTGAATCTTTTAAAATTTATTTTATTTTTGGTATTCAATGAGGGTACAAAGAATTAGTGTACTGATTGCATTTGTTAGATAAAGTCCCTCTTATAGATGTGTCCCACCCCCAAGAGATGTGCCATACACCATGACCCCCCTTATCCCTCCTCTCTTCCCCTTTCCCCACTCCCTCATTCCCTTACACTCCCCCTTGTATAAGCTCATCTACTGCCTTCATATTAGAATTGAGTACATTGGATTCTTGTTTCTCCATTCTTGTGATGCTTTACAAAGAATAATGTGTTCCACCTCAATCCAGGTTAATACAAAAGACGTGCTAAGACATTTACATTCCACATTTACTAAGTTTCACATATGTCCTTGTAAGATGCACTGCAGGTGTATTCCCACCAATCCGACAATAACTAAGAAAATGCCAGGAAGGCTATACTAACCAGTGTGATGAAAATGTGTCAAACAGTCTATGAAACTAGTGTATGGTGCCCCATGACCATATTAATGTACACAGCTATGATTTAATAAAAACAAACAAACAAACAAAAGATGTAAAGTTTCCATCTATTTTAATGGCTGAATAGTATTCTATGGTATACATACATATACCTCAGCTTGTTAATCCATTCCTGGGTTGGTAGGGATTTAGGCTATTTCCACATTTTGGTAATCGTAAATTGAGCTGAAATGAATAGTCTACTGCAAATGTACTTATGATAAAAGGATTTTTTTTCTTCTTTGGAAGGATATTTTTCATTCCCAGTAATGGGAATGCAGGATCAAATGGGAGGTCTAGCTTGAGTTCTTTGAGGATTCACCACACTTCCTTCCAAAAAGGTTGTATTGGTTTGCAGTCCCACCACCAGTGTAAAAGTGTTCCCTTTCCTCCATACCCATGCCAGCATCTGCAGCTTTGAAACTTTGTGATGTGGGTCATTCTCACTGGGGTTGGATGGTATCTCAGGGTGGTTTGATTTGCATTTCTCTGATGGTTAGGGATGATGAGCATTTTTTCATGTTTGTTAGCCACTCATCTGTCTTCTTTACAGAAGGTTCTATTCATATCTCTTGCCCAGTAATATAGGGGATTCTTGGGTCTTTTGTGTTAATTATTTTGAATTCCTCATAGATCCTAGTTATCAAAATTTTGTCTGACTCATAATATGCAAATATCTTTTCACATTCCCATTTTATTGCTTTGGTTGTCATTTTCTTAACTGTACAGAAGTTGTTCAATTGAATTAAGTCCCACTTGTTAATTTTTGTTGTTGTTGTTGCAATTGCCATGGAAGTCCTCATAAAATCTTTCCCCAAGTCGATATCTTCAAGTGTTTTCCTCACACTTTCTCCAAGAATTTTTATTGTTTCATAAAATCCTCATGGTCCTAGGTCATCCTAGGATACAAATCCTGTGGTTTATTTTGGAGTAGGTACCATGGGCTGATAAAAAAACATATATTCTTGAGCTTTGGGATGGTGTGTTCTGTATATATCTATTAATCCCATTTGTTTTAAAGTCACATTTAAGTCCTTTGTATCTAGTTTCTGTTTAGAGGATCTGTTGAATTCTGTCAGAGAGGCATTAAAATCCACAACTATTATGGTGTTATTGGATATCATGATGCTCAGACCCATCAAGGCTGTTTCATAAATCCAAGAGTGTTAAAGTTGTGTGCATAAATATTTAAAATTGAAATGTTTTCTTGCTGTATTGTTCCTTGTACCAGTATAAATCACCCATCTTTATCTTTCTTAACTTTAGTTGCTTTAAATCCACTGTATCTGAAAATAAGTTTGCAACCCCTCCTTTCTTCTGTTTTCCATTTGCTTGAAATACTGTTTTCCATCCCTTAACCCTGAGTTTTGATTTGTCCTTCAAAGCTAGGTGCGACTCCTTGAGACAGCATATGAATGGCTTGTGCTTTTTTTATCCATTCAGCCAGCATGTGCCTCTTCAGTGGTGAATTCAGTCAATTGACATGTATTGAGATATTTGATAAGTGTAGTGGATTCTATTCATCTTATTTTGTGAAAGTCTGTTGTGTAGTTTTATCCTTTGTGCCATTGTGGAAGCTAAGTTTTGACCTTTAGCTTCTGGGTATTTATTTTGCTGGTGGTCCATTGTGATCTCAGTCTTGATAATAGGTCTAAGTATTTCCTGTACAGCTGGTCTTGTTGTGGTGAATTTCCTTAGTGCTTGTATATTCACAAAAGAGTTGATTTCTCCATCAATTTTGAAGCTTACTTTTGTAGGATACAGAATTCTGGGCTGAAAATTATTTTGTTTAAGAATGTTGAAGGTGGATGACCATGCTTTTCTGGCTTAGAAGGTTCCAGTTGAAAGTCTGCTGTCATCCTAATAGCTCTGCCTCTGTAGGTCAGTTAGCATTTACTCCTGGTGCTTGCAGAATTTTTTCTTTCATCTTGATTTTGGACGCATTCATTACAATGTATCTTGGAGAGGCTTTGTTTGAATTGAGACAACCTGGGGTTTAATATTCATCTGAAAGGAGTATGTTAAGTTCTTTAGTAAAACTTGGGAAGTTTTTATTTATTATAGTCTCTAGTAGGGCTTCCATACCTTTGGGATAATCTTTTTCCCCTTCAGGAATCCCTATTATTCATATGTTTGAATGCTTTATGGAATCTTATAATTCTCTAAGCGACTGTTCTGCTTTCTTTCTCTTCATTTCTGCCTTCATAACTACCTGGGTTAACTCAAAAACGTTATTTTCTAGTTCCCAGGTTCTTTCTTCTCCATGGTCTAACCTATTTTTGATACTTTCTACTGTATCTTTACATTCACTGATTGTCACCATCATTTCCTTAAGCTCCACCATATCCTTTCTACTTTCTGCATATCTCTCGTCTGACTTTTGGTTCTGTCTTTCCATTTTCTTGTCCATTCCTTTTATTGTCTTAATCATCCATATTTTAAATTCCCTTTCTGCCAAGTCCATTAACTCTTTATAGGTGGAGTCTTCTGCAGTAGCTGCCTCATGGTCCCTTGGGGGGGGGTTTTCTCTGTTTTGGCTTTTCACATTGCCCAAATTTTTCTGTTGGTTTTTCCTCATGTGTTCTTCTTCCTTGTTCACCTCCTTGCCCTCCATTTTCTGTCTCACTGCCTCCTTTGCTTCAAATTACCTTGTCTCAGAGCTTACGTCTTGAAGTGATATAAGCCTGAACAAAACTAAATAAACAGAAGTCCTTGCTCTTGATGAAAATATCTTGCAATATGTCACTGGGACACTAGGTAGTGCTAGGTAGTTGTTTTAGGAGACAGCACAGCCAGCAAGCTCTATGGTTCTTATTCCTAACTTAGTTGCCTTCAGTGGGTGATTGCCTGGTTGTTTCCTCAGCATTCAGACCCTGCCAGTTTGGAATCTTAAAGCTCACAAGAATCCTTCAGGGGTGGGTCTCACAGTGCCTCCTGACTCCAGTTCCCATGAGGTGTGGGAATCCCTCAGCCTGTCCCAAGAGTGGAGTTCTGATCCCAACAGGCAAAATGAAGACGACTTTGCCTTAAGTCCCCTGCTAACACCTTGTCTTGACCTTCCCCAAATGGTAACCCTCTGGCTTCTGAGACCTTCATAGTATGGTTGCCTTTTCAGTCGCCAAATCTATGGCAAGTCCACTCTAACCGTCATTCAAATCTGGTTGCTGTATACCATTTAAGTCTGCCTGTTCTTCCAAGCATTACAATCAACGCACAGTCCTGCAATAACCAAAAACTCTGGAAAGTCTTCCTCCCATCCTGAGCCTCTGTAGGGTCCAGCTGATTCCAGTCAGTCACAATCACTTGCCTAATTCATCAGATTTCCACCACTCTGGATCATACACTGTATCCAGCTCAACATGTCTTTGTTGTGCTCCCTGAGTTATGACTCTGGGTAAAGTCCCTGTGCCAGGTATGACAGGGTTCTCTCTTTTACTCCAGTCTTTCTAGGAGAACTCAGCTGAATGATCCTTCTGGTCTGCCATCTTGCCAATAACACTATTTTACTTGTAAATTATCCAGACTTTAATAGCAACACTAAGTGGGCTAAGACAGTATTAATTTGTTAAATTTTGATTGTTTTTGAATAATTTAAAGTTTATATGTTATTGGAGCATAGTCAAAGAAATGTAAAAAGCATTAAAACTTTTTAACATTGTTAAAATAAATGTATAACAAAGTTTAAAAGAATATGTTACCATCAACGTATTAATAATAACAAGGATTATTTATAAGGGGTTATTGATATTTTGTGGGGGTTTTTTGACATCTTTTCTAAGACTTCAAACTTTTTTGTAAGCATATATCAATTTTATCCTCAGAAAGCCAACCATAAACACTACTATAAGATTAAAGTAAGGTAATATGCTGGTTACTGCAAAATTATGAAAGGCCACAGCTCATTTTGGGGCTTGCCTTAAGTCTCATAGTTGCAATCTCTTGTAAGCTGTGAAAGAATCTTTCTCACAAGGTATGTCTCCTTCCAGGAGCATTGTTTTTATGGCAATCTTAAGATGAGAAAGCTTTTAAAGCACAAGAAAATAAAATTGGCAAAAGAAGAATGAGGGTGCCTTAGTTTCTTGGTATGTAACAAATGACCATAAACTTAGTGACTTAAAAGAACACAACTCACAGTGTGTGGGTCAGAAGTCTGGGCACAGTGTGTAGTTCCATGCATACAGTCTGTGAGGCTGCAGTCAGGGTGTGGGCAGTGCTGTGGCTGTGTCTCAGTGTTTGAGGGCTACTCTATTTGACTCACCCTGTTTGGACTTATCCTCTCACTGTTTGAGAGTTTGAGGGCCTTTCCACACTCAGTGTTTGTGGCCCTAGGACTGAGGCCCCGTTTCCTTGCTGGCTGCCAGCTGTTCTCTGCTATCTGCTTTTCCCCATCTTCACAGCTCAAGGTGTAGTGGAATTGCCCTCATGCTGAATCCTCCTCATTCTTCAAACCTCTTTTGCAAGAAATAATCACTTGGTTTGTGATTTTGAAACACTCACTTGGTTAGATCAGGCCCACTAAAGATAAGATCTCTTTCTTAGGGTGAGTTGAATTGGGATCTTAATCACATCTTCAAAATCTCTTCACAACAGCACCCACATTAATGAACGTGGCCTTCTAGAAACTTGGAACTCCCTTGAGATTCTGTCTACCATGCAGGTAGTGGTGTGGAACTGTTTCAAACAAGCAGCCTGATGTTGCTCCCGGACTACCCACTTTCATGGGTGAAATGCATGAATCCAAACAGATCAATGGGAATGAGAGCTGACAGTATTGGATGACATTTTCTGAGCACAATCTAGGCACCACTTAGGCCACTACCTGCTGAGTTATTCATACGTGAGTTTAAATTTTACTGGGCGGGCCCTCTTGTATGCTAGCATGGTGTAGGTGTAGTATTCTTGCAGGTTGGGTGATGATCCCTATTTTTCAGAAGAAAACTAGATCCCAAGGGGGTCAGCAGGTTGTCGGTAGCAGAGTTGGAATTCATGGCCAGTCCCTTTCTAGTCTTTCTCATTGTTTCCCTAAGTCATCAGTAAATGCATGTTTTCAACTTGAGTAAATGAGCCAAAAATTGAGGTATCAGATGATTCTCCAACTTCCTGCATCATGAAAGGCTGACTGTTGTTTGGAAAAAATCCCCTGCATGTGTCCCATCATTTTCACTTGGGGACATGCATAGTAGACAGTGTCACATTTATAGTGTTCTCTCCCTGGCTCAAGAGGACCGTGCACATAACATTTCTGAGTGTGGCACCAGGGGAAGCTATTGGCTGGGGGCTGACTACAGCTCATCAGAGGAACACTGAACCCAGGACCAGGGTTTGAGAATGAGGATCTTTACTGAATTCAGATAAATATATTGGACACAGGTGTGAGTTTAATCAATGGCTTTGAATGCCATTTTCTTTTGTTGGTCCAGTTTACCACACACATTTTCTTACTTCTCTCTATCCTTGTCATTATCATTGATCTATTCATATACTTTTCATTCATTCAGTAAACAAGGATTCATTTTGTTCTTATGTGCAAGTGAATGTGCCCAGTGAAAACAGACGCCTCAGTGAAATCTGTCCTCTGCCCTCCAGGAGTTCACAGCTAAAAAAACTTGAACATTCTTTGCCTTGGTTTTATTTTCCAATCTCTCTTCTACTTGGTGGAAATCTTCCCTGATCCTTCTGGGTCAAATACATGGTGGTTTGGGTGTCTGTGTAGACTTCTAGGGTTTCTTGCACGAATTAAGGGGAACTTAGGAAGAGACTGAAAGAAAATAAGCTGACCGGGTGTGTTAGCACACACTCAGCACATTCTCCTTCCCTGCCCAATGTGCTCATGATTAAAGCATACACAGATGAATAAGGCAAGTGCTTGTCCTCCAGGCATCCCCATCCACTGGTGGCATTATGATGCCTACTCTGTGAGGAGATGGTTACAAACATCAAGAGTACAATGAACATGCAAAAAGAAAAAGCAGCAAGTAAAGTTCTGGAGGCATTTGTCCCCCCCAGGGAGTCTCCTCTGCCTCAACTCATTTTCCCTGGGGTGGGTCCCCTGCAGTCCCCTTTACCTTGGCCTCCTCTGGGGACCCCTTTATCTATTAGGTGCATACATTTGACACTAGTCCTTTTTCTGTTTCATATATGGCTAATCTTCTCCCTGTCTGTTTTTTCACTACCTTTATTATGTCTCAAATTGTATAAGTTTTTATTTTAACATCATCAAAAATGATCAATCTTTTTTCTTTATGGATTTTTCTTTTTGAAAACTTTCTAAGAAAAACCTCCCATCTAGAGGTCAGAAAACAGTCCTCAGTGGTTCTTTAGAAACATTTAAGACTAGTTAACTCTGTTCTATCAATGACGCTCATCTCATTACTCCCTGTGTGCTATGTGTCTGTGATCTTGTGCCTGGTGTTTCTGTCCTCTCCACGGGTTTGCACCCATAGTCCTGCAAGATGCCACACTGTCGTGATGGCACTGTCACACACCATGAAAGGCTCAGACACCCCTGTTCTTAAGCTGCTGTGTTTCCTTCTGTCCCTTTGGCACCTCTACAAACATTAGATAAGTACAAGCTTTATGAAAATATTTGTGAGATTTTTATTATAGTTAGATTGAATTTATAAATTTATAACAGAAATAATGGACATTTTTATGATATTCAAGCTTCAAATCTGAGAATACTTCAATTTTTCTCAGTCTCTAATTGCTTTCAAGATGTTTGTGTTTCCCCATGACTCCTTTAACATATTAATGCCTGTGGATGTTATAGATTTTGTAATTATTTTTAAAATAAATTTTTTCATTACATAGTCTAAAGGATAATTATTGATGTGAAGAAGCAGTGTTTATTTTTGAATGTTGACTTTATATCTAATTGTAAATTAATCTCTTTTTAGTTGCAATTTTATCAATAGCTTCTTTTTGATTTTCTGTCATAGTCTCAAAATAAGGACAGTTTGATCATTTCTTCCAATCTCAATATTTTTAAATCAAGTTTTACAGTCACTTCTTTAATAAATACATAAATAAACATACATTTTCAAATTGTAAATGTCAAATACGCATTGGTTAAAATGTTTTAAACTACAGAAAATGGAATGAAAGGAAACAAATCCCCAAACGCTACCATCAAAGTAGACTATTATAAGCTTTTGCTTTTGGTATTTAAATTGAAAAATTTATATATAGCAAAATTCACTGCTTTGGAAGTACAATTTTTTGAATTTTGACAAATATATAGAGTCTTAAAACTATCATAACAATCAGAATACTGGAATGTTATCTTTTTCCAAAATATTTCTTCATCTTGGCCTTTTGTAAACAAACTCTCTTCTACTCTCAACTCTTCCCACTAATGGATGACCACCAGTCCATTCTCAGTCCTCGAAGTGTTGACTTTTTTAGAATGCCATTAGAAATGGAATTTGTATGATTCATATAGTATGTAATCTTTTGAGACTAGATGTTCTAATTTTTGATAATGCATTTGATAATTACCCATTTATGAGCCTATCAACCATTCATTACCTTGAATGTTGAGTACTGTTGCACTGTGTGGGTAGCCTACCGTTTGTTTACCCAGTCAGCCTTTGGAGGAAATTTGAGTAGTTTTAAGGTTTTTATCATTTTGAGTAATGCTGCTATAAATATTTATTTATAAGTTTTTCTGTGAATGTAACTTTTCATTTCCTTGGATAACTATCTGAGGGGAGTTGTTCAGATATTAGGTAAGTGTATATTGGAAACATAAGTAACAGATATACCTTATCCATAGAAGCTTTACAATTTTTCATTCCTTCCAGGAATATATGATGGCTCTAAATGCTCTATATCCTTACCAGCACTTGATATTGTTATTTTTTTAAATTTTAACCATTTTATGCCTTTATTTATTTTTAAGTTCTTTTTCCCATTTTTTATTGTTTTAAGTTAATTGAGGGTACCAAGAATTAGGTTACAATGTTTGCATTTGTTTAGTAAAGTCCCTCTTATAATTATGTCCCATCCCACCTCACCCTAACAATGTGCCCATTAAGTGGGAGCACATCCACCCCCCCACCGTCCTCCCCCTTTCCCCATTTCCTTCTTCCCCCACTCCCCATCTTGAATTGATTTGAGTTTATCTCTTACATGGGTGTGTATTAGATTATCTACTGGCTTTATATTAGAATTGGGTACATTGGATTCTTGCTTCTCCATTCTTGTGATAAGTTTCTGAGAAGAATGTGTTCCAATTCCATCCAGGTTAATACAAAAGTTGTAAAAATCTCCATTTTTAAAAATCTCTAAATAGTATTCCATGGTAAACATATACCACAGCTTGTTAATTCACTCCTGGTTTGGTGGGCATTTAGGTAGTTTCCACATCTTGATGACTGTAAATTGAGCTGAACTCAATTCCATTCCATTGGTGATATACATGTCTCTCATTGTCTGAGTATCATACTTTATTAATTACTGTAGCTTTGTAATAAGTTTTGAAATTTGGAAGTCAGAGTTCTTCAACTTTCTTTTCTTCCTAATATTGTTTGAGTTACTTCGAGTTCTACAAATTCTTATAAATTTTTATTATCAGCTCCCTCCTACTTTTCTTCATAAAAGGACGTTTGCATTTTGGCAAGGAGTGAATTGAATCAATATATTGTTTTGGGGAGCACTGCTAACTTACCAGTATCAGCTCTTCCAATTGATTAGGATGATGTGTTTTTCCTTTGAAGTCTTTGTTTTCTTTCAGCAACATTTAATACTTCAAAGTATATCATTAAACTCTTTGATTACATTTATTCCAAAGTATTTTATTTCTTTAAATGCCTTTGTAAATAAAATTTTTTTCTTAATTTTATTTTTAGATTATTCAATGCTAGTGTTTAGAAGAACTAATTTTATGTAAATTTTTCTATTCTACTATTTTTCTGAATTCATTTATTAGCTCTACTGTAATAGTTTTTTTTTTGTGTGTGTGTGTATATTTGTTAGGATTTTCTACGTGTAGGTTCATGTCATCTGCAAAAAACAGTTGGCTTTACATCTTTCCTTAACTTGGATGGTTGTTTCTTCTTTTTCTTATTTCTCTGCCTAGAATTTCTGGAAAAATGTCAAATAGAAGTAGCAAAAGAAGGCATGCTTGTCATGCTCTTGGTCTTAAGGAAAAGACCTTTCACCATTGGATATAGTGTTAGTTAAGGGGTTTTCTTTCCTTTTTTAATTTTTATTTTTAAAAAATTTTTAAAAATCATAACATTTATGGGGTACAATGTGCTGATTTGATATACGACAGGGGAAGCTTACATCAAACTTGTTAACATAACCATCACCTCACTTACTTATTTGTTATGGTAAGACATTTATGCTCTAATAGTTTTAAAATGTACCATGGCATTATGCACATTAGATGAGGTCCCACCAAATACCCTCCCTCCTCCCAACCTCCCCTTTTCCCTCCTTCATTGTGGACTATAGTTTTGTTTTATCATTCATGTGAATGTATAGGTGATTATATATTGGTTTCATATTGAATACATAGGATACTTTTTGTTCCATTCTTGAGATATTTAACTAAGAAGAATATGTTCTAGCTCCATCCAGGTAAACATAAAAGATGTAAAATCTCCATCTTTTTTATGGCTGCAGAGTATTCCATGGTATACATATACCACAATTTGTTAATCCATTCATGGGTTGATGGGCACTTGGGCTGCTTCCATGTCTTGGCATGCAAGTATGAATTGGGCTTCAGTGAACATTTTGGTGAAGATGACTCTGTTACACAATGATTTTTGATCATCTGGGTATATACTAGTAGAGGAATTGCAGGATTGAATGGGAGGTCTACTTTTAGTGCCTTGAGTATTCTCCAAACTTCTTTCCAAAAAAGATGTATTAGCTTGCATTCCCACCAGCAATGTAGAAGTGTTCCCTTTTCTCCACATCCACACCAGCATCTGAAGTTTTGGGATTTTGTGATGTGAGTTAATCTTACTGGAGTTAGATGATATCTCAAAGTAGTTTTGATTTGCATTCCTCTGATGATTAAAGATGATGAGTACTTTTTTCACGTGTCTGTAGGCCATGAGCCTGTCTTCTTCAGAGAAACTTCTGTTCAAATCTCTTGCCCACAAAGCAATGGGGTTATTTCTTTTCTTACCGATTAGTTTGAGTTTACTGTGCATTCTAGTTACCAGATCTTTGTTGGAAACATAACCTGCAAATATCTTCTCCCATTTTGAAGGCTGTCTGTTTGCTTTACTTACTGTGCTTTTGACCATGCAGAAGCTTTTAGTTTGATCAGATCCCAGTAATGTATTTTTGGTGTTGCTTCAATTGCCTGGCTGGGGAGTGGGTGAGGGGGCTCCTCATACAAAATTCTCCCAGGCCAATTTCTTCAAGTGTTTTCCCTACACTCTCTTTCAGTATTTTTATAGTTTCATGTCTTAAGTTTAAATCTTTTATCAAGTGAGAATTAATTTTTGTTACTGGTGAAAGGTGGGGGTCCAGTTTCAGTTTTCTACAGGTCTCCAGCCAGTTCTCCCAGCACGATTTGTTAAATAGGGAAGCTTTCCCACAACAAATGCTTTTGATAGTCTTATCAGAGATCAAATGATGATAAGTGGCTGGGTTCATCTTGGTTCTCTATTCTGTTCCTGGTTTTTATATATGCTGTGTGTGTGCTGAGAAAGTTTTTATTGTGCTAGGGTGCTGGATTCCTCAAACGGTTTTCTGCCCCAATTCAGATTATCACGTGGCTTTGCCCTTTATTGTGTTAATGTCATATATTACGTTGATTGATAATAATACGTTGAGTGACCTTTGTATTCATAGGATAACTGAGTTGGTCATGGTAGATCATCCTTTAATATGCTGCTGTATTAGGTTTGCTGATATTTGTGGAATATTTTGCATCTATATTTCTAGGAATATCGATCTGTAGCTTTCTTGTGATGTCTTCCTTTGGCTTTGTATCAAGGTGATTCTGGCAACATAGAATGAATTGTTTTTCACCCTACCTTCTTCCCCTGCTACCCTTATTTACCCTTCACCTTTGGGCCCTGTATCCCAAAAAACAGGTTAGAGGCAGATAAATCAGGTCGAGGTCCAATATCACTGGCTCATTAACCAAGAATCTAACTATTATTCTTCACTGCCCTCCATAGCACCAATGACAGGTAAGATTCCCAAAGCGGGGACAACCTAAGACAGGATATGGAGAGGCTGCATGGTGGATTACATTCATAGTACCC
>CAUYPK010146057.1:0-42888 GCA_963574355.1 Loris lydekkerianus
GTATCTCAGGAATGGAAGAAAAAGTGTCCAATGTACTCTGCCCTACTATGAAGCTAAATTATAGCTTTCAGATGAAGGCTAGAACCCAACTATAGCACAAGAATATGGGGAAAGGGCCAAGGAAGGGGAAGGGAAGGGGGAAGTTAGGGTGGAGAGAAGGTGATAGGTGGGGTCACACCTAAGGTGCATCTTAGAATGGGTACAGGCGAAACTTACTAAATGCAGAATACAAATGTCTACATACAATAACTAAGAAAATGCCATGAAGGATACGCTGAACAGTTTGATGAGATTATTTCAGATTGTATATGAAACCAGCACATTATATCCCTTGATTGCACTAATGTACATAGCTATGATTTAACAATAAAAAAATAAAAATAAAGTAAAAAAAAACTTTTTTAAGATTGAAATAATTTTTAAAAATCAAACAAATCTTTAAACTGAGAAATGCATTTACTAGTGATTGGACATTGCTGGACACAAAAGATATCGCTAGGAGAAGCAATTTCCGTTCTTCCCCCTTGAGGAAGGCTTTGTTGCTGAGAATCTCAGACTGTGGGTACAGCCCCAAAGGAGAAGAGAGACTCATTTCTTTGAAGCCACTAACATCCCGCTGCTGGCTCATCCAGACAGGGTGGAGCTGCAAGAGGTGCAACAGCCTACAAAACACAGTTAACTCTCACTCTGTCATTTTGTGGCTTGCACTGTGCTGAAATAACTATCCTCCTTTGCTAAACAAGGAATTTTCAAAAACCAATATATCAAGGTCAATGGCATGATGGCTAGCGTAACCTCACAGGATCAAAGACAGGGACGCCTCTGGCCTTCCTCTCTTTCCTGCCCAGCCTGGACCTATGGCCAACTACTCAGTGCTGCCCTTGTTAACATGCTTAGGCCCCTTGACACTTTTATGTACCAATTCTGTCAAGACCAACCCTCTTTCTAGATTACCCACCACCTATTCACTCCAGAACTGTCAAATTTTGCTAGAAAAAGGATCACAACTGCATCACAGGGGCTGGTAAGTATTCCCACTCTCCAAACACATCTGGGCCCTTCCAGTTTCCATGGTTATCAATCTGGAGTTGGCTTCCTGTTGCTTTCCACCCAGCCTTTGTAAGGAATTTTGTAGGCTTCATGAGTCTCCAGGTCCATCCCTATGCCTCTCAACATCTCCTGAGGATGTTACTTTAATTTTTATTTATTTATGTATTTATTTATTTTTATTCTCAGTCTGTTTTTATTATTAAATCATAGCTGTGTACATTAATGCAATCATGGGGTACAATGTGCTGGTTTTATATACCATTTGAAGTATTTTCATCAAACTGGTTAACATAGCCTTCACCGCATTTTCTTAGTTATTGTGTTCAGACATTTATATTCTACACTTAGTAAATTTAACACGTACCCTTGTAAAACGCATGGTAGGTATGTTCCCACCAATTACCCTCCCTCCATCCATCCTCCCCCCTCCCTCCCCTCTCCTCCCTCTCCTCCTTCCCCCTCTTCTTGGGCTATAGTTGGGTTATAGCTTTCATAGGAAAGCTATAAATTGGTTTCATAGTAGGGCTGAGTACATTGGATACTTTTTCTTCCATTCTTGAGATACTTTACTAAGAAGAATATGTTCCAGCTCCATCCATGTAAACCTGAAAGAGATAAAATTTCAATCTTTTTTTTTTTTTTTTTTTTTTTTTTTTTTCATTTTTGGCCGGGGCTGGGTTTGAACCCACCACATCCAGCATATGGGGCCAGCGCCCTTCTCCTTTCAGCCACAGGAACTGCCCAAGTCTCCATCTTTTTAAGGCTGCATAATATTCCATGGTGTACATATATCACAATTTATTAATTCATTCATGGGCCATGAATGGGCACTTGGGCTTCATCCATGACTTAGCAATTATGAATTGGGCTGCAATAAACATTCTGGTGCAAATATCTTTGTTATATATTCTCAGTCTTGCCAGCCTTTCTCTTTGCACATATAACAGTGTCTGCACTCCTCTTCTCCTCCTTACCAGAGGCCAGCCATCTCTAATATCCTGGAAGATGCTTTCACTACTGTTGCTGGGTAAAACCTTCTGGTAGAGAGGGAGGGAAATCGGTACCCGGGTTGAGAGACAGTACTAAGGCTCTTTATTAACGTTTCTGAGAAGTTGTGTGAGGACTCTTAAAACATCTTGCGAATCTTCTTCATGTTTGATGACTCTGAGGTCAAGGTTGGTGAAGCATTTGTAATGGATCCATTGCAGCCTACATTGAGCTGTTAGCTCTTCCAGGATCTGTGAGTCCCTGCAGAAGTGCGAGGAAGCCTCCACAGCCCAGAACAAACCCAGAAACCTGAAGGCCAACCATCGCTTTAATTTTTAAAAAGTACAACCTCAACTTTGTTTCTCTCTGCTTTAGAAATTCTCTCTATCCATAGCAATTCTTCCCTGGGTTCCTCTTATTTCAGAGTAAGAGGTGATGCTTTTACTTCCTTGTCCAGATAAACTCATCTCTGCTTTAGATCCAATTTCTCATTATGACATCAATAATCTCATTTATCAAAAATGTATTATTACAGAACATTTTAAACATATATAAATGATTTTATTTACTTTTTACATCTTCAAACTTCTCTGGCTTTCCCTACCCCCCCCCCCCCTGGCTTTTTTGCCTTCAAGCTTATGTTTCCTCCAGCATTAAAAAAGAATTAAAAATAATATTACTATTCCTTTGAGCTACTTCCAAATTTCTTCCAATTTTTTAATGGCAAAATGTTTCTAAGAAGTTATCTTTTTCTTCACTTTTGGTCCTTAATGCCTGATAGTCTAGCTTCAATTTCTACCACTCTACTAAAAATTTTCTTTCTCTTTTTTCTAACTCTATTATTTTGAAATCAATTCAGACTTTTTAAAGTTGCAAAAAAATGTGAAAGCAGTTCCAATATATCTTTTACCTAGATTTCCCAAATGTTAGTGTGTTATATAACCATAGTACATTTATAGAAACCAGGAAATTAACATTGATCAAACTACAGACTTTATTTACTTCTCAAGTTCTGAATATAAAAGTAAGAACTGATGAATGGAAAACTTAGAAAGTGTAAAAAGATACAAAGAAGAAAATAAAAACTACTGACATTCTGACCAGAGATTAAGCTACTAATTTATAGCACACCCCAGGGACAGAAGAACATGTTAAATAATACCACTATGGCAAAATTCAGACTGTGGATTTCTTCAGAGAAAAAAAAAAAATTAGCTGGGTTCAATGGCTCATTCCTGTAATCCCAGTGCTTTGGGAGACTGAGGCAGGAGGATTGCTTGAGACCAGGAATTCAAGGCCAGCCTTGGCAATATAGCAAGACCCCATCTCCAGAAAAATAAAATTAAAAACTTAGATAAATGTGGTAGCGTACACCTGCAGAACTAGCTACTTAAGAAGCTGAGGTAGGAGGACCACTTGAGCCCAGGAGTTGGAGGCTGCGGTAAGCTGTGATTGTGACACTGTACTCCAACCTAGGCAATAGAGGGAGATACCATCTCAAAAAATGAAAATAAAAAAGTCAAGGAACAGTAAGAGAGTAAAAGGAGAACCTGCAATTTAAAAGAGATTCATGAGCTAGAGTAACTGGTTGTTAACTTTCTGTGGATTCCAATTTAAATATACTGCAAAAACACATTCTAAAAATCAAAAATCTATAGACCCTAAATACTTATTTGGTTTGTAACACTAAGAAATCAATATTTTTAAGAACTATGTTTATATAAAAAATTACATTTTAGAAGGCTACGTTGAACAGTTTGATGAGAATATTTGATTGTATATGGAACCTGCACATTGTACCCCTTGATTGCACTAATGTACACAGCTATGATTTAACAATAAAAATAAATAAATTTTTAAAAAAATAAATAATTATATTTTAGAGATATCTTTGGAAGCAGTAAAACGACTGCTTCAAAGCAATGGGAAATAGATCAGGGTATTGGTGAAGCAGATTGGCCATGCACTAACAATTGCTACAATTGAGTGATGGGTGAAATCAGTTTCATTAAACAATTTTCTCTGCTTTAAAAAAAAAACAAAAAAAAAAAAAAAAGGAATCATCTATCCAGTATTCAAAAAGTCATTAAAATAAATTTAGATTTTTTTACTGTAAGTTTTTTAAATACACAGCACAGGAATCACATTGAGACTGGCAAACAGTAGTGCAAAAGACCTCTATGTCTGGTTGAGAGACTTTGTGGCGTGAGCCTGCTCTTGACCCCTGCCCAATAAAGGACTCCAAAAAAAAGAAGAAGAAAAAGAAAAAACCTCTATATCTACCTGTCTCCTCCAGGTCTCACTAACCCAGGCAAAATGTCCTTTCTCCAACTCACTCTCAAACTCTCTGCCCTACCCATGCTGTTCTGTCCTCCTCAGCAACTTCTCACTCTTGCCCCTTCCTGCCCTCTACCCAATTTTCCCTGATCCTTCATTCCAGTAACTCCAAGCTTTCAAATCTCCTTCCAATTCTATAGCTCTGCCCATAACTCTGCTTCACTCAATAATAGCACAAGAGCCTGGAAGAGACCATAGCGGAAAACCTCAGTATATGTTAATATTCTGTTCATGTTTAAAAGGTATGCAGACAAAATAAACTTGGGATGATGCTTTATAGCAGTGATATCCAACCAGGGCGCTGAGGCACACAAGTGCTGTATGAGAGGATCTTAGGTGTGCCAGGAAATTTTTCAAAGATCATTAATTAAATTATTTTCAAAAGAAGTTAAAAGCACAGTAAGTATATTCTTTTTTAACTCTTTTTTTTAAATCATCATGATTTAAGTGTACTGTAGAAGTTCAACTATAGGTTCAAATGTGTCATGAGATAAAAAAGAAAGTGGAAAAACACTGCCTTATAGACATACTTGCATCCTCTCTCACACTCATTTTCTTCCCTTTTTTCCTTAATGTTGTATTATAAGCACTTTGCCAAATCCTTAAATATTCTTCAAAAACTTGGTTTTAATGTGCATGGAATACCCCAGCCTGTACATGTGCCATAATGGGTTCGTCTCTTCTTCTAGCGTGAGATACAGTGATTCCTTAGTTGCCAATGCAATTCAGTCCTCTTCGTCCTTGACTTTCCACAGTACTTGATGCTGTTGGCCACCCTTCGGCCTTGGAAAGTTCCTCCACTAGCCTTTGTGATATCCTCTTGAGCTCCATCCTCTCTGGCTAGTTGTTCTTTTGCCTTCTGGGACCTGTCTTCCTCCTGCTCCCTGAATAGTAGGTACCACAGAGGTTCATTCTTTCCCAAATCTTATACCTTCATGTCTAACCCCTTTCCAATGTTTCAGACTGGCATCTCCTCTGTCTATTGTACATGCCCACCAAAATGTAGTCCAGTTTAGTCCATTATCACTACTAACCAACCAAGGGGAGCCACTTTCATCCAGCTCTGCCTGCCTCCCTATGCCTGGCCTTGTGCTGCCATCTCCTCAGGATTCAGCCTGATGCCTTGCCGTGGTTCTCAACCTTACTAATGCCACGACTCTTTAATACAGTTCCTCATGTTGTGGTGACCCCCAACAATAAAATTATTTTCATTGCTACTTCATGACTATAATTTTGCTACTTTTATGAATCGTAATGTAAATATCTGATATGTAGGATGGTCTTAGGCGACCCCTGTGAAAGGATCATTTGACCCCCAAAGGGGTCACTGACCCACAGGTTGAGTACTGCTGCCTTAGAGTCACTATCAACTCTTTCCTTCACCTTTACTTCACCAAGTCACCAAACCCTAAAAAATTTACTTCTGAAATGTCTCCCAAAACAAGTTCTTCCTTTCCATTCTCACTGCTCCATGCAGACTTTGAATTTTCATCTCCCACTTGCATTCACCTCCTACTTGGTCTTTCTTCCTCTTCTGTCTCTGTTTTCTCCAATCTATCTTACTTTCTGCCACCATATTGATCTTCCAAAAATTTGACTTTATAATTGTATGACTTACCTATTCAATAATTTTCAGTGGCTCCCCATTAATTACCAAAGTCAGTTCTAACATTTAAAGCCCAATAGAACATGGCCTGCCAAACCATCTCCCTAATCTTAGTTCTTGCTTCTTCCCAAACACAAATCTTGCAGGGGGGATGACATGGCTCCAAAACCAGATCCCAACCTAGTAGTTCTATCACTTTGGATAAATTATCTAACTTCCCTGAACTTCTGCTTCCCCATCCATAAAATGAGAGTATTAGCAGCACCTACCTTATATGTTATTGTGAAGATAATTAAATAAAATATATGAACCATCATATCAGGCAGATAGTAGGTTCTTAAGTGTCAGATATTATTACTTTTATTACATCGTTGCACTCACACTGAGTTGCTTGGTTTCCCTGTATAAGTTTTAGGGCTTATTTCCCTCCCCCAACTTTTGCTCCTACTGTTCCATCCACCTGTAAATTTCACACATCATCTTCACCTTCTGAAATCTCTCATGGACTCTAAGATGCTGCATAGATGCTACTTTCTCTGAGAACTTCTCCTTGACTACCGGCTATAAGAGCTCTTCTTGCTCCTCTGAACATCAGGGCTCTTTGCTTCCAAAACTCCTGAGGCATTTACACTGCCTTCTGGTGAGCTACATGAATGCTTTATCTCCTACAAATCAGAGAAGGACTATGTCCTTCTCATATTTAATTTCCTCTACATTGTCTAACACGGGATCTGGCACAAAGCTGAAACTCAAGAAACTTTAATGGAAAGACTGAGTGAATGATATTTTCTATTTCTCATCGATAAAACTTCATCTTGATGCTCATCTACTATACACATATTTATTAAGCATCTTATTAAGCTTAGGATTAGTGAATAGGGTGCTTGCCCTCTCAAAGCTTACAGCCAAGTCCAGAAGATGATACTTTCAGAATGAAAACTGAGAACAAGTTAGGGCAATATTTAACAATGTGTTTAATCAACTATAATCAAATTTCATAATGTATAATCTAGACAGTTTGCTGGGTGGTCAAGCTAGGAAAGAGTCTGTAGGATTTAGAAGGTGAAGTGGGGAGGGCAGAGACAGAAATCTTTTCTAGAAGGTTGAGCTAGATGGGGTGGTCAAATTCAGATAAAGAAAGTAGAAGAAATAATTTTAGAGAATAATTACCACTGCTTTCATGGGGTGGAGGTGGGCAGGCAGAGGAGAAGGAGGATAAACTAGGAGTATGCCACCTACTTCGTTAATGATTCTTTATCTTAGAGTACCAGTAGATGACAATGGACGCCAGCTACACTGTTCACAAGTGGTAATTATCATAATTATAAACATTAGGTATCAGTTTTTACCTGTCAGAAGACCATGTGAAAAATGAATGTCTCCTAGTCTTGTAACTGAATAAAAACAACTACAATCCCTGGAGAATCAGTGTTAATTAAAGAAGTATCTGAGCTTTATTCTTTTTCTATTTTGAGGCTCCAAGTTGTTACTCAGATTAGTAAGGTCACATCTCCGTGCTCACCCCTTTGAGAAGAGGAAGTCTGACTTGCCTCTCAACCACAAAGAGTCTTAAGTGAGGCGTGAGACAACTGTGAGTTATGAGATATAACCTAGAAAGAAATGCACTGCCCAAAACGATCTCCCCCCAGAGCCTCTCCATAGGTGTGAAATTACACCATTATACATGTATCATGCAGTTGTAGCTACTTCCCTTCTTACAAATATAAGCATTCCTGAGGAAGGGCACAGAAAGTCTGGTTTGAATGTGATTAGAGTCCCTTCAAGGGAAGGAGACAAGGCACAGAATGAGACTGAGGAGGGCAGGTCCCTGCACAGAAAAGGTGGTGGACAAAAAACCCACACTCTGTCTGGTCTAAAGGAAAAAGCCTTCTGTCCCAAGCCTGCAGACCCAGGCCTGATTCCTCTCTTCCTGTAGTAAGTGGGAGCCAAAGTGCAGCCAGCAGGCAGCCCCCCGACCCCACGCAGCGGGACCTCGCGGTCGCAGAGGGGGCAGCACGTGGGAGGGCAGCTGGCCTATCAGGCTCTTATTCTCGGTGACAGGGACTGCAGTTATGTAAGGTCTTACCAAACGTGCATGGCGCCGACCTGACACCAACCCAGAAGATTAGCTGCGCCTGCACTGCCCAGTCCCGGGGCCTGCCGGGCGCTGCGGGTCCCCAGGGCCCACGAGGCCAGCTCAGGCAGAGTTTCAAGGTGAGGTCGGAATTTAAAGGAAAGACGAGTTCCATCCGAAGTCGGAGTTTCTGTGATCTTTTTTCCGCGTCTAACCTGGTTTTCGTCCTCTATCCCCAGACAACAATCTGAGCGCCCTCACCCGGCAGCGGTCTGCGCTCTTGCTGCCACCTGCAGGTGAAAGGAGAAACTGAATGAACTGAAGGCGGGTGGCCCAGACTGGACAAGACTGCGGATCCTCCAGCTTGCTGGAAATACTGGAATTACTGACGTTTAGATACATTAACTCTAAAGAACACAACAATTGGCAAAACACTCGATCTAGCCTCCACATCCTCTCAAGGGTTCCTTTTGGTTTGTTTTTCCATCACGTGGATTTGGCAGGGGATTAACGATAAATATTTGCACAAATGCAGTTCAGTTGTGTAAAACAGATGGTCACCACCAAAGCGTGCAGTTGCTGCACATCAGCCACAGCTGGTTTTTACAGTGCCGCTTCCATGATGTCACTGTGATCTCCATCACTGTTGGTCCCACCCTTGCTTAGAGGGGCCCATGTGGTCACCTAGGTCATTCACAGCCCAGCAGGTCACCCCACTATCCTGTGCTCTGTACCATAACAACTCTTTCTCAAGCATTCCAATACTATGATTTTGAAAGTAAATGATTATTCTTGAAATAATTTTAGGAAAATTCCATCAATATTATGTATGGTTCAGAGACTGGCCTGTGGTTCAGGCTGCCTGAGTTTGAACCCTGAGTCCAATTTATTAACTTTGTGACCTTGAGAAAATTATTTATTTCTCTGTATCTTCATTTCCTCACATGCTGCATGGGAATGATAATACAGTCCTCACAGTATCGTTGTGAATTTTAAATAAGATAAAACTGTGAACACCTGTAGTCCAGCACCCTGAGAAAGAAAATGTGCTCTAGGCTTTGACACTTGCTAGTTTGGGAACATGGGACAAACCACTTCACTTCTTGTGTCTCTGGTTTCTTATCTATAATATGAGATAACAAAAGTATTTATCTCACATGTTGTTTGTAAGAATTAAATGAAAAACATTGTCTACTATGCTTAGCCACAGTAAAGATTTAACATATGTCAGTCCTTTAAACCTTAACATTCTATTGTTTAGAAGACTCCCAGATAAACAACGTTCATCCTTTTGTTCATCATTTTATTTTTATCTCTAGTGCCATCAGATGTAGTCTTTCCCCAACCTTGAGGGATGGGTATCCTTATCTCCACTTCAGATGAAGAAACTACTCTTAGAGTGCTTTAGTGACTTGCCTAATATCATGCAGCAAGTGGGACTAGGGCACACACAGCTCCTCTCTCCCAGATCTGGGCTCATTTTCCCATATTACAACTGTCTTTATAATTCCTCTAAATGTGATGAGTATGTATTTTATTTTACAATCCTTTCCCAGACTTTTATTCCGTGTTTGAAATTTGTCAAGTTATGTCAACTTCCTAAAAACCAGACCTCAAAACTTTTAAGAAACTAAAGAAAGTACACTCATAGCCTCTTCTTCATAACAGAACTTTTCTTTTCAACTTATCAATGGCTTATTAAGTGTTGCTTTTAAAGGGGAGGGTGCAGAAGAGCAGGGAGCACTGGAGGTGCCATCATCTGAGGAAGGACAGGCTTGTTAAGCTGTGCACCTCCCCCATTCCTACTACCCCACATCTCCTTTCAAAATGCTCCCCCACTGCAATGACATTTACTTATTTTCTTCCTCTTTCTTCCCTGACAGACTGTCAGCTCTATGAAGCTCAAGATGGTATCTAACATGTCAGTTCTCTAAAAGTTCTTCCAATTATCTCTGTAAAAAAAGAAATGAGGAGAAGAAACACTTATCACTGAAAGGAGTCAGGAAACAAGATGACATTTTAGACACTTAATAACAGATCCCTATCAATCTATAGAGAAAGAGATTAGGGATAGATTTTATAATTTTGGCCAAATAGGCCACTGAAGAGCTTCTGTTCCTGATTAGCAATAATGATGATGATGATAACTAACACTTAGCAAATACCAACCATGAGTAGGCACCATGTTAGGGGTACTGATGCTTCAGTGTCCTTCAGTAATTCCATATACTAGGGGTCCTCTGGTCATCTACTGATCAAGGAGCAGGTTGAGAGAGCCTGGGTTCACTAGCATCACACAACTGGTTAGTAAAATAGCAGAACTTGGACTTCAACCCAGTCTAACACTGAGAGAAGATTTAAACTCTGCCCTGTCCTGTCTCTCAGAAGTGTCAGAGTGGCTGCAGGAGTGGCAGCTAAGTCAGGGGAGGTGCCTAGTGTGGAGCAATGGATGGGGTGAGTGTGTGCACACTTCCTGCATGAACTGGCTTGATTCCTTCTCTTGATTTATTTTCCTTTTTATTGGCTGATGTTTATACCAGAGTCATCTTCCTTGGCTGTGCCTGGCATTCTTGGCTCCAGCTCAGAGTGCTCTTTCCCCTAGTCCCTGGCACCAGGGCAAAGGGGACTATCCAGTATCAGAGATCAGCAAAGCCCTCCGTGTGACTGCCAGACAGACTAGCACATTCATCTTCCCAGAAAACTGCATCTATGCCTCCAATGAGTGGCCAAGGCCTGGTTACCAAAACCCAGCAAGTCACAAAGGCCTACGTCACAAGGAGCAGGCACTCCTTGCATGCTCCTGGCCCTGAAAGCCAAAAGTTTCTTCTACTCAGTTCATATAGTCCTGGAGTCTCCAGTCCTCTTCCCATGTCCCCATTTGTCCTTACCATCAAAGCTCCCAGGGCCAGATCCTTTTACAACTAACTAGCACAGCTAATTTGCTTCTGGGATTTGATTTCCAAATACTCAGCATCTCCAGTAATTTCAGCAATAACTGTTCAGGCAAGTACAGACCATTCATAGCTTCTGTGAACAAAGTTTTTTAAAAAACTTTTTAAAGGATGTTTAGAATTTCCAACTCGTTTTTCTGTTATATTTGGTTCCCAATGAATATTAGGCCCTGTGGTAGACCCTAGAAACCACCAGTCAAATGCTGAACACCTGCAGGAAGATAGAACATGTAACACCTTTATGCTGGTGTGGCACTTGAGGAAAACCAACTGCAACTACAGAAGGCAGAGAAATAGGTTGTGATTCTGAAGAGGGCATCAAAGCCACTTCAAAGACCACTGAGCAAGAACTTCTCAATTCCTGATGCAAAGGAACTATCAGGAGAGCTTATTAAATACAGATTCCAAGGCCGCTCCCCCAGAAATTCTAATTCCTCAGGTCTGAAGTGGGGGCCAGAACCTTCAGGATCATGAGGATAGATACCTCCCAATGCAAGAGGTAAATGGATGACCCTCAGAGAAAGGTCACTCAAGGGGCAAAGAACACCTGGGAGAGGGACCCTAAGCCTACGTAGCAAAAGTAGAAAGAGGGAGAAATTGAGAGGGGAAAAAAGGCAGGAAAGAGGAGGGAAAGGGAACATGCTATGATGAGAAAGAGATTTGGAGACTCCCAGAATTCCACCTGTGGAAGGGACCTACCAAGTGTTAAGCTCTTTCTATAACTCATAAATCCCACACTTCCAGAGAACAGTTGGCAGCCTCTCCTGAACGTCTGCAGTGTGGCCAACACAACAGCAGTTCATCTCGCTGTTAATTCTCCATATTCGAATTATCTTTATTTTACTAAACCAAAATATATCTTCCTTCATTTTTTATCTTATCCCCACAGAATGAGAAAGCATAGATAACTAATTAATGCTGTAAGTGCGACTGACTTACAGACCATAATATTCCTGGAGAGAAAGTTTTTTAAATGACTTTATTGAGGTATAATTGACATATAATAAACTCCACACATTTAAATTGCACAATTTGATAAGTCTTGACATGTGAATATGCCTGAGAAACCATCCCCACAATCAAGATAATAAACCTATCTATCACCCCAAAAGTTTTCTCAGGCCCTTTTGTAATTGCTACCTCTGTATCGCATCCCAGCCTCCATTCCACCTAGCCAACCACTGATCTGATTCCTGTTACAATAGATTACTTTGGATTTTATATATTTTCATATAAATGGAATCTTATAATATGTGCCTGTTTTTTATCTGGCTTCTTTTCTCTCCACAATCATTTAGAAATTCATCCATGTTGCTGCATGTATCAATACTTTACTTCTTTTCATTGATGACTAGTATTTCATTGCATAGATACCCCACAATTTGCTTATACAATGACCTGTTAATGGATGTTCAGGTTATTTCTAGATTTTTATTATTAAAAATAGAGTATATATGAATATTCATCTAAACTTTTGTATGAACATGTACTTTCATTCCTCTTGGTTAAATATCTAGGAGTGAAAAGACTAGATCACATAGTACATATATGTTTAAATTTATAAGAAACTGCCAAACTGTTTTCCAAAGTGGCCATCCCACCTTATACCAGCACCGTGTAAGAGTTCCTATAGCTCCAAATCCTTGCCAACACTTGGCAAGACCATTTTATTTTATTTTATTTTATTTTATTTATTTTTCTGGAAACAGCATCTCACTTTGTCTTCCCCAGTAGAGTGCCCTGGCATCTTAGCTCACAGCAACCTCAAACTCTTGGGCTTAAGCGATTCTTTTGCCTCAGCCTCCAAGGTAGCTGGGACTACAGGCCCCTGCCACACACCTGGCTATTTTTAGAGATGAGATCTCGCTCTGGCTCAGACTGGACTTGAACCAGTGAGCTCAAGCGATTCTCCTGCCTTGCTCTCCCAGAGTGCTAGGATTACAGGCGTAAGCTACCACACCAGGCCGACCAGTATTTTTAATTTTAATCATTTGAATAGGTAACCATTCATAGCTCATTGTGATTTTAATTCATATTTCACAAATGACAATGACACTGAGCATCTTCTCGTGTACTTATTTCCCATCCATATATCATCATTGATTAAGTGCTGCTTCAAATAGATGTCATATTTGAAGAAAGGGAAGATGTTTTCTTATTAACTTTTTTATGATAAATCAAGAGGAATGTGTTTAATTTATTGTCTGATAAAATGTCCCATGTTTTATGTCCTTTATTAAGGACAAAGAAGATACAACCAAATGAAAAACTCAGAAGAGTTCCCCATAGGATAGTATAGAATGTTCATAAAATTACTAGGTAGCTCAAAAATAACTTAAATCAAATGCTTATCTAGATACAAGAATTAAGCTTGGTTCTGCCCCTAAAAGCTGTATAACCTAATATAAAACCAGTGTAGGGTGCCCCATGATTGCATTAATGTACGCAGCTATGATTTAATTTTTTTAAAAAAGCTGTGTAACCTAAAAAAGGAAATAAATATAGGAAAAGAAACAGCAAGCGCAAACTTTCAAATGAATGAAATTAAAGCAATCCCTAGAAGAACAAGATTCTAAATGGAAATGAACAAATAAAACAAAGATTAGCTTATAAGGCAAACAAATACTAAAAAAAAAAAATTCAAAAGCTATGGGTTACATAGCATTGCATAGAATATTGCAAAGAAATGCTTTAAAGTGTGAAATGCATACGTGTAATACATACCGGTTTTACAAATTACCTCAATTATTTTGTATTCAGCTTACTTGTAAAATAACTGTCATATTGAACATCAGAAAGTACCTAAAAATTGGCTTTAAAATGCATAGAAAATTACATTATGCTAAATTGTGATGCCTTAACACAGGTAGGCAATTTCCCCTTTAATTTTTATGTTCCCACTGCACATGTGATTCAGTGCTGACAGTCCTTTTCTTTCACACCTGCAAAATGTTGTGATGTTTGCTTATGGCCTCCATGGTCTTTGGTGAGAAATTTCTATCATTCATGTCATTTTCCCCCACAGGCAAGGTATCAGTTCTTTCATTCTTCTTTGTTTTAGTTTTTATAAATTTGATTACAATGTGCCTTGGTGTGGATTTCTTTGGATTTAGAGTTTGGGTCACCAGCTTTTTGGATCTTTAGGTTTACATCTTTTGTCAAGTTTGGAACATTTTCAGCCATTATTTCCTCCAATTTTGGTTATACTTTTTTTTTCAGTTCTAAATCTTCCATTTGGCTCCTCTTCATATCTTCTGTCTTGTTGCTGACACATTCCCTTTTCAAAATTTGGCTTAAGCATGTTTAGAACTGCTCATTGAAGCATTTTTATAATATTTTCTTTAAAATTGGGGTCAACATCTATGTCATCTCAGACTGGCGTCTGTTGATGTCTCTTCTCATTCAGCTGAGATTTTCCTGGTTCTTAACATGATGAGTGATATTCTATTATTTCCTGGGAGATATTTGTAGAATTTGGAGGATTATGTTACAAGACTCTAGATATTACTTAGGTTTTCTGTTTTAGCAGGACACTTCTGACACTTCTTCCAGAAGGGAAAGTGTGTTGGTGCCTCATTATTGCCAGGGGGGCTGTAAGTCTACATTGCTCACTTGGCCTCCAATGTCACTCTAGTGAGGGAAAGGTATCTCATGATTGCTAGATGGGGATGAGAATTCCAGCTCCCCTCATGTTCTTCACTGATATAATCATGAAGGGGGAGAGGGTACAACATTACAGGACACACCACCCCAGCTAGGAAGGGTCAGTGCTCCATGAGTCATTAGGCTTTCCAATCTGGCTGGTGGAAACTGGTACTATTTCAAATCATGTGTGAGCATGGAATACTGTTGCTTCTAATCCTCTCAAGTGCTTTCCTCACACACACATGCTGAACTCAGCTGAACTCATCCCACAACTGTGTATATACCCAAAGGAAAAGAAACTATTATAGTAAAAAGGTACCTGTACTCATATGATTATTGCAGCACTATTTACAGTAGCAAAGATATGGAATCAATCTAAGTGGATAAAGGAAATGTGTGTGTTATACACAAACATACAAAGACACACAGACACACTGGAATGCCGTTCAGCCATAAAAAACAAGGAAATAATGTATTTTACATCAAAAATAGAAATGAAGGACATCATCATAAGTGAGACAACTCAAAAACAAAAAGCCAAATCCCACATGTTCTCACTTACAAGTGGAAGCCAAATAATGTGTACATATGTTCTCACAAGTGGGAGCCAAATAATATGTACACATGTTCTCACTTACAAGTGGGAGCCAAATAATGTGTACACATGGACATAGACTGTAGAGTAACAGTCACTGGAGACTCAGAAAGATGGCAGGGTGAGAGACAGGTGAGGGATGAGAAATTACTTAATAGGTATGATATACATTATTCAGGTGATAGTTACACTAAAAGCCCAGACTTCACTACTACACAATGTATCCATGTAAAAAAAACTGCACCTGTAACCCTTAAATCTATACAGATCAAAAAAGATGAAACTATAAAAAATGTTATTTACATATTTTTACATAGATTTACCAATTGTTAATATTTTGCTTCATTTGTTTTATTTCTGGATTTGTAATTTACACACATGCACACATGATTATTGTTTTTGCTGAACCATTTAAGAGTAGCTTGCCAACATTATGCTCTTAACCTCAAATACTTCAGCACCTATCTCCCTAGAACAAGGATTCTTTCATATAACTACAGCACAATTAACAAATTCAGAAAATTTAGCATTGATAACAAACTATTTTATAATACATAGTTTACATTCAAATTTTACCAATATACTTTATAATAATTTTTGCCAATCTAGGATCACAAAATGCATTTACTTGCCAAATACATATTTTAATGTATAACATACAAGAATCCCTCGTTGGTCAAATGCAAGCAGTAGAAGAGGTGAGATGCCTGCTATTATGCCCTGCTACACCTGGCCAGGATTCTGTCCCAGAGTTCAGCCACATCCTTGGTTTACCCCAGTTTCTCCTCAGTCTCTCCCTCTACCCCGGCTCCGCTCTTGTTCTTCCTCTCTAATGCATCTGGTGTTCTGAAGGCTTTCGGGTGGTAGGGAAGAGGGAGTGGTATACCAATGATCCTGCTTGTTCACTGCCTTTGGAACCCTCTACCTAGCCCCTGCAAGCAGGATGTCTTCCTACCTCACTTAGCTCTTTGGTGAATGTGCAATGGAAAGTCTCCAAAATGTTCAATGGGGCACAAAGACTAACAGAAAGGAAATGAAGAGATTGAAAAAAAATAAGCAAACTCAGAAGTGAAAATCAATGACACAAAAGCTCTCCTGCTATAAAATAAATGAGGTGCAAAGGGATCAACTGTATAATAGGAGTCAATAAACCTCATGTAGGCAACCTAGTCTAGTACTTCTTGTGCCAGAAGTCTCACTACATCTACTCCATATTCCCCATCTGTTCCTACCTTCCTTCTTGCCACTGTACCCACACACTTTGACCTTCTGGAAAATCCCTCATCTCAACTGCTGTTTCCTGAAATCAAGTCCACATCAGATTTTCCTCACCAGTTACTGCAGCCAGAAGGGCTGCTGCTCTCCCTATATAGCCTTCTGTTTGCGTTTCTCATGTGCCACTGATCTGGGTCCATCTGGGTCTGCCTGACTTGAAGTCTTTGGGTCTGTTTGTATTGAGCCCCTCTGATGCTGTAAGCCCCAGTGATGTCTGGAAAATTGTAAACTTGTATGAATAATGTAAGTGCTTTGGAGTCAGACCTGGTTTCAAATCTCAATAATGTACATATGACCTGAGGCTAGTTCCTAAGCCTCAAACCTCAGCTTCTGTATCTGTAAAGGGGAATATAATATCCCAGACAATTATGATAAAAATTAAATGAAATAAATTATGCAAGGGACTCAGCTCATTGCCTGACCCATTAAAAACTTTTAATAAATATTAGTTCTCCTTTCCTTTCCTCATTTTTGAATCTTTAAAGCCTAAAACATGGTTCTAATAATTTTATGCAAATTATGATGCCTTGTAATTAAATGACTATTTCACATTTATCATGAAGCAGTCAGTAAATCCAGAGAAGCAAAAAGAAGATAGAAAATAATTTGCAAACCCCAAACCCAAAAATACTAGTGTGTAAATTGGTATATATGGTTCAAAACGTTAAAAATACATAATATTTATTATAACATACTACACACAACACTTTATATTAACAATATGCTTTTATGATAGTATATGGAAAACATCTTTCATTGTCCGTAAATAGATCTATCAGGATCATCCATTATGGCTACAGAGTAACACTGTCCAAACATGTGTCCCAATTTACTCAACCAATCCCTTACTCTTGAATGTTTACATAATTTGCATTATTTTTACTATTTCTAAGCTATTACTGTGATAAACAAGCTTGTAAATCTTTGTTTTCATTCTCGATTAAATTCCCAGGAGTGGAATTGGTAGGATAAAAAGAATGGGAAAATGTTAACACTTATGATACACATTGCCTAATTGCTTTCCAGAAAGATGGTATCAATTTACATTCCTCACCTATCCAGGGTATGTAGTCATTCTTTTATTGCCTTTAAAACAGAGGATAGGGTATTTAATTGCTATTTTAATTTTCTTTTTAGACAATGCCACTTGTAGCCAGGTGTGGTAGCACAAACCTGTAGTTCCAACTACCAAGGAGGCTGAGGCAGGAGGATTGCTTGAGCCCAGGAGTCTGAGGCTGTAGTGAGCTGTGTTCATGGTACCACCCTCCAGCCTATGCAACAGAATGAGACCTTCTCTCAAAATAAAAAATAAAAATAAAAATTAAATGTCACTTGTGTTTAGTAAATTTTGAACTAAGTGAATGTACCTCTGTCTCCATCCTGACCCTCATACTAAATCCACATACCCATTTGCAAGCTTTGCATTTCTAGGATGAGTGGTCAGAGAAAATAATCATAATTTGCATGACTCTTATTGACCCCTGGATAGGAAAGAGTGAAGGGCCAAAAGGACAGGGAAACAGAGGCATCTGCAGTGTTGGAAGGAACTGAAGAGGAGTAGAGTGAATCATGGGAATGAAGAGCAGGATTATGGGACCAGATGTGCAGAAGGAGAGAGGATGGGAAAGAACAAATCCACTGGAACTATTCTGACAGCAATTGAGGTTCTGCTAGTAGGGAGTATTATTGGAGATATCTGGATAAATGTGAATCCAGCCCACATTAGTAGACAAGTTGCTGTTTCTACTCACGCTTATGTTAACTCATTATACAACATTTGTCCCCTGATAATCATTTATCCTCATTCCCAGTCAGCTAGATAATACTACTAATAACCATGAACATTTGTCGAGTACTTTCCACATGCTAGATGCTATGCTTTGCATGCATTATCTAATTTGTTCCTTACAATGGCCCCATGAAGTTTTAACTATCATTATCCCCATTTTACAGATAAGAAAACTGAGGCTAGGGGAATATGTAGTAGCTTGCTCAAAATTTAGGGGGGAGCCTGGATGAGAGCTTAGATCGGTCTTTCTTCAAAGTAACCACGATATTTTATGAGGGCTGATGTCTTTATCCAGCACCTGAGTCATACTCTTCAAGTTGAAGGTCAACTTGAGAAATGAGAAATGAGAAATGAGAAAATGAGAAAATGAGAAAATAAAGGTTACATCTACAGTAGCAATTCCATTTGGAGAATGAGAGAAAGGAGATCAATAATTCTGCCTCTCTTCATCCTCAGTCCACTCTGGTGGCTCATCTGAGGCCACAATTATTCAAACATCTACTTTGTTTGAATAACTCAGCCCCACTCTCACCAAGCAGGAAAGAATTTAAATTAAATTAAATTTATTGTTCTATTAATATTTCCTGATTCACATACCCTGATGGCTTTCCCCCCTGTGAAATTCAATTTAAAATGAGTACTAGGAACTCACATTTCTCAAGCCCTATTTAGCATCTGGTTACCCCAACTCCCAAGATTTTTGTCTGTGTTCATTGCAGTACCTCTAAGACAAGCCACAAGTGGAACTGGCCATATCACTAGAGAACAGGTGCAAACTCAAAACACGCAAAAGGACCTTCTTACTGGCAGCTCCTGGTAGTTAACCCAGGGCAATAAGGCCCCCCTGGATTTTCATGTTACAAAGATTTGGAGGTAGAGAGGGTTACTGAGTCTCCAGAGGTTTGGTTCCTACTAGTCTGAGGTAGGCCTAAATGACTTGCTAACCTCTCTAGCCAAGTCTGACCTGGCCATGTGGGGATCCACTGAAGACACTATGACTATTTTCTGTTCCTGTTATAGTGTCTCCTCATGACAGCATCTTCCTGGAAAAAGCCAAGATTAAGGTTTCATTTTGGCCCATTGCAACACAAGCTGCTTCCCAGCAGCTAATGGGAGGGGAGGAAATGTGGGGGGGAAACTTACTTCACTATTCTCTAGCTAAATTCCACTCCCTTCATGAGATTTTTTCCAGATTACTCCTACCAATAAGTCCTTGGCCTGCATCCCTCCTTTGCTCCCCAGCTTCTCTGACCTTCTACCATATTGCTTGTCTCTATCAGCTCTGCCCATAATGCCTTTTTTGTTCCACCACCAGTTGACATGTGAATTCTGCCTTGTTTCCTTAACCAGATCATGCATTTCTGAAGGACTGGGACTATACTTTAAGATATTTTTATTTCTTCCTCTGATCATCCTATTTAAAACTCCAAATGAATCATCTCCTCCCCTCCAACCTGGAATATAACTTATTTATTTTGTTCAATATATGACTCCCATTAGAAGGTTAGCTCCAGGAAGATGGGGGGATTTTGTCTGTTTTGCTCACTAATTTTTCTCCAGTATTTAGAACAGTGTCTGACATATAATAAATGCTCAATAAATATTAATACATGTGGAATGAATGGGTGACTTAAGGAAGACTTATGAAGTGAAACACCAATATTTATAGGAAAATGACTATTTTCCATTTCAATTTTTCATCGAGTATTTAATATAGTTCTCTTTATGAATTTCAGGAGAATTTCTTTAGGCTCCCAAACGAATTTCATTCACGATTTTATTTCTAGCTCAAGAAATCCTAAGATAAAGACTAACAGTAGTTAATTGAATTTTACTATGCACCAGTGACTATACATAATTTCATTTAATCAACTCTCCCTCCTCTAGGTTGACACTATTAAAACCACCATTGTACTGATGATGATATGAATCTTCTAAAAGGTAAGTAAATTTTCTAATCTCATAGCTAGTAAGTTATGGAGCTAGGACTTGAACCCAGGCCACTATAGTTGATCAACCATCTGCTTTCTTGCCTAAACAGAATCCAGGTTTCCAGACCTTCCCATGAGCTTCCTTCCCCTTAGGTCCTCAGGCCCTAGCCAGAACACCCCTCACTGGGATAAAGCACTGGGTCTGGAGGTGCACAGGAAGGGTTGAAAGTCAGCTTTTAACGAACTGACAGAGTAAGCTTATGGCAGAAAAAGAAACCTAAACAATAGTTCTTGATCAACAAAATTTCTTTATTAAATGCTGATGAGCAATTTTAGCTGCACCATAAACTTGAAATGAATGGAGATGTTTACAGATAGAGCAGGTTTCAGGGCAAAGGGAGGAGTTAAATTTTGATCACCTTGAATTTGAGGTATAAGTTCAATGCTTAAGACTAGATGTTACATAAATAGACGGTTGGATATGGAAGTCCAAAGTTTAGGCAAGAGGGCTTTAGAAACAAATCTGGGAGTTGACTATCATTTTAGGAACTTGTCCAAGACAAATGCCTCAGGGCTGCCATACTTGCTTTTTAGCTGTCAACTTCCTAATCCTGAAGATTGCATCAAATGTTCTTGAGAGGTCCTTAAGTATCATGGAAATGTCTCAGTGTTCCCTGAATTGCTGCAGCTGTTGCATTAGAAAGCTCAGGTTTGCTGTATTTCCTTTCTCATTGATATCCCACTGGAGTTCCATTAGTGAATGTGTGATCAATTGCAATTGTTCAATGGTTTTAATGTTTAACTCCAGAAATCGCCTCTGTGATTCTCTTTGCCTAAGCTTCCACAACTGCCTTTGGCACTTGTAAATGAATGATGCGTTCTTTATATTTTTATTTTCATATTTTTATTTCAGAGTAATATGAAGATACAGACAATTAGATTACATTGTTAGCAACTGTTTGGTAAAGTCAAGTTGTAGTTGTGCCCCTCCCCCCAGGAGGTGTGCCATATACCCTTACATTGTGCCTGTTAGGTGAGAGCACACCAATCCCCCTTTCTCCTCTCTTCTCTCCCTCTATTATCTCCTCTTCCTCTCCCCCACCCCACTTGAGTTTTATTGTGTTTTCTTTTATGTGGGCATGTATTTGTTCATCTACTGGTTTCATATTAGAATTGAGTACATTGGATACTTGCTTTTCCAATCTTGTGATACTTTACTAAGGAGAATGTTCTCCACCTCCATCCAGGTTAATACAAAAGATGTAAAGTCTCCATCTTTTTATGGCTGAATGGTATTCCACATACACTACACTTTATCAACCCATTCATGTGTTGATGGGCACTTGGGTTGATTCCACATTTTCACAATTATGAATTGAGCTATGATAAACATTCTAGTGCAAATGTCCTTATGGTAAAATGTGTATTTTTTTCTTCTGGGTAGGTAGATGCATTCTTTTTAGATATGTTAAAACCATAATTCAGGCCTCAGATTCAACTGACTTCTTTTCAGTGACTTTGCATATCTCTGTTCTCACTCCGGGAGGCCAAGGTGGGTAGACTGCTAAAGCTCATGATTTCGAGACCAGCCTAAGCAAGAGTGAGACCCTGTCTCTAAAGAAATAGCCGGGTGGGAACCAGCCAGGGAGGCTAGCTGGGGGAGGTTAAAGCAAGAGGATCACTTGAGCCCAAGAGTTAGAGGTTGCTGTGAGCTATGACCCCCAACACTCTACCAAGCATGACAAAGTGAAACTCTGTCTCTAAATAAATAAATAAATAAAATGAAAACTAAAACAGGCAACGCCAATTTCATAGTGTAATTTGAGTACTCTCCAATTTCCCGTCCCTTCATATTCTAGGCACAGCCTGTATCACTTCACCAACTGTTCAGTGCGTATGGACCCCATCCCTGCCCCAGCTGTGAAGATAGAAATTACAGAGAATGAGGGCCTGAGCACAGACTACCACCAGAACTCAGAGCAGTTGACACAGGGCATCTGAAAAGTACAAAAGGAGGAATAAAAAGTTTTTTTTCTAGTAGCTTTAGAACCCAGCTGAGATTGGAAATCGTAAATTTGTTCTGCACCTAGTCCACCTGGCTGTGAAATTTTCTCTAACTGAATTCAAGTAGAGAAAACAAATGGTAGGATTGATTCAGGGTTGGAAATGGCCTGACAAGTGCAAGGAGAGCTCTTTGTGAGTCACTCATTAGAGTAGCTGAAAGAATTGCCAGAGGACCCCAGGCAGGGTGAGGGAGTTAGGAAAACCAGGAGGAACTGATCCACAGACTGACCCATCTCAGACAAGCTGCAGGCAAACCAAGGAGGACCTCAAAAGGAGAGAACATGAGGGGAAATCTAGGAAAGGAAAGTCCAAAATCAAGGAGACCAGTGCAGCTGACACCTCCATCCCCATCTGGCTTAGTATCCTCAACAGCCCCACCCTCACCCACAGGCAAGGCCTCAAGAATCCTATACAATCCCCTCTGACTGTGCCATGCCCCACCCATCAGAGATTCCACATATGGGACCTAATGAAGCAGGTTTCTCAGGAACATTTCAGTACCTCCACCTGAATCTCTCCAGTTTCTCATTTTATTAGAATGACACTTGAAGAATAGCTCAAGAATTAAGCCTCAAGAAAGCAGGAAACAGTAGAGCTCTAGGGACTTCAAGGACTAGAACTAGGGGCTCAAACACCATTAGACTATCACTCTCTCTTCACCTCCCTTCTCTCCTTTGTTCTGAAGGCTACTTTTACTCTCTCACTGAAGAAAATTAAGAAGCTAGCACCTAATCCTAGCTCTTGCTCTTCTATTTACCAATTCACCAGTTGAATGACCTTGAGCAAGTTATTTACCATCTCTATGCCTCACTTTCCTTGTAGAGATAATAATAGTGTCTACTCAAAGGGTTGCTTGAGTAATAAATGATTTAATACTTCTAAAGCCCTAGGTAGAGTCCCTTAACCTCAGGCTCTCTCTTATCTAAGGAAAGAGTTTTGGCACCAAGCATGTTAACCAGCAATCTAGACCTCAAGGTTGAAGGTAAAAAAATGGGATCCCATCAGGCTAATGGTAGGACCCACAGAGATCCAGTGTCATGTACGGGGTGGAAGTGAAGTGTTGGGCAGGAAATGTGGTGCTCTCCAGAGTCAGGAGACATATCATTGCATGGGAACAGGAGAATCTATTCGATGATTTCATTTACCCTCTACTGTTGGCTCCCCTTTCCACTTACTCTATCTACTACATCAAGAGAAAAGTGGGTACCCTGCCTTCTACCCTACCTCTGCTTTCAAATCTGTCTGCTTTGAAGCCTATCCATATGGCCTTCTTCCAATTCTGAATCAGCTGTCCTCTCCTAGTTAAGAATAATTCCTCCCCCATACTCTTCCTCAAGACTGTTCTTCCATTAGCCAACCCTTTTCTGCCCACTCTGCATCTCTCCACTTTTTCCTCCCTCTGGCCCCCTCCCACTAGCACTGAAACCATCCTAGATCTCTCCCACCCTACAGACATACAACTCTTACTTCTTGGGTCTTTACTTCTTTCCCAGCCAGCCTCTCAAAAAGTTGCATTCACCCTCTGACTCTACTTCCTCACCTTCCCTTCTCCCCTCAACCCTCCATCCTCTAGTTCTCACTCTCACTTCTCCTAAGAAGCTGACACTCCCCCCAACTGCCAAATGCATGGGCTTCGACTGTGTTAAATGCCACCACTGTCCCTATTTAGAATTTTCTCCTCCCTAAGTGTCCATGATAACACTGTCCCTGGTCATCTCCTGCTTCTCTGACCACTCCTTCTCTATGTCTTTTGTGTGCCCCCACTTCTCCCATCCACCTTGAACAATCCATCTTCCCCCAACTTCCATCTTCTCTTCATCTCAGTTTCCATCAGTAACCTCATTACATTACCCCCTCCACAAGCTAATGACTCTCAAATCCATACCCATAATCTTGTTCCTCCCTCTGAATCTCAGATTATCTATATTAACAGCCCATGTGGAGGTTGGAGGGCTCCTTGAGGCATTGCAACCCCAGTCTGTGGAGCCACATCACAGGGAGAATAGTTAAAGATATAAGAGGTATCTGGTAACTTTGCCATAGTGGTCAACTAAGAAAGGAACTAGAGATATTCTATATATATATCCCAAGGGGTCAAACAAAAACTAAGGAATGGAAAGTGGAAAAGACAGAGTTTAGCTAAATCAAAAGAAGACCCTTTGGAAGTCAGAGTGATTCATTTTGGCTACCTTGTAATGTTGTGAGATCTTGGCTACTGAAAGCATACAAGCACCAGGCTTTAAATTCCTTCAAATTTCAGAATCATGATTCAGTGAGAAAACTTATGCAGATTTGATCAAATGCAGTAAAACCTGGTGTTACCTGCCAGTTGGGGATTGGTTTGATGGCTAGAGATTCTAATGACCTAAAATGGACATAACAATAGGGACACAGCAAAAAGAACAGAAGAATTTGAATCAGCTCTCAAGTGGGAAAGAACTGACAGTCAAAAGAAAACCCACCATGTCAAGACTTTCTCAGAGGTATGTGTATTAGTTATATTTGCATGGAAAAACATTCAGTGGATATGCATTTCGCATTACTTATTTGTTGTAGGACCTTTGTGTTGAAGTTCTATTTCAACAAACCTAACTAGGTATCCTTTGAGGAAAGGGTTTCTTAATCTAGGTGGAATATAATGGCCTGACAACTAGGCTAGGAAGGACTTTTGAGACTGAGATTACAGATGTCTCTGCCTCATGGGTAGAGGACAGAAGACAGGAACTGCTATCTGAAAGAGGATACTTCCCACTTAAAGTCAGCTCCATGAATGTCTATGTGGCCTAGTAGCTCAGCACTAGGTCTATCCCTGGGTCATCCCATCCCATAATATATGTTACCCTTATATTTTCTTGTTTATATAGCTCCTACAGCCTCTGCCTCCTTTCTCCTTTATTTAATCCTTCTCATATAAATAGATTTCTCTGACTTCCATCTGTTTTCTCATACCTGAATTTTCCAGCTTTACCTGATGCCTTCAGATTGATGATTTCATCGGACTTTTTTCCCCATAGTATTGCTCTTAGGCCTGAGCCCTACATTCGAGAGTGTTCTGCACCTACAGAAGTCTATGGGTCTAAAAAGGAAGTGCCCACTTGGTGTCTAAACCTCTCTGTAGTCCACTCTCCAAGTACCTGGGACCCTGAAATTCCCTGTCCAAACACCCAGGGCCTGGACAGGCCTCTTCTTGAATCTGGAAAGTGATTCTCCCTGCCTGTAAGTAAACTCCTAGGCCTGAGGGGTTGTTGAGGCCAGTGTTCAGTGCTCCTTGAGATGCAGGATAGAGCTAGAACTAGGACAAGAAGGGGGAAGGCTCTAGGCTACGTTCTTCCTTTATACTCTTGCCCTGGTCCTGCAAATTCTAGAACTCCCAGCTATGAAAGTGAATGAGGTCCAGTCCCTGCTTCCAAGGAACATTAAGAACACAAGCTAACCAGGGATCAAGGTAATATTTGAACTACAAATTATTTCTTTCTTTTGTCTTAAGCCTGGAGCCTGGAGCCTGGAGCCAGCCCTTAAAGTGCTGCTGTCTACTCTCTCTAACCTCACTTCACCAGTAGGAAGCAACCCCAGCTCAAAATGTTCTCTCCTCAAACTGCTCCAGCACATTAAGACCTCAGTCTTGTATCTGGGGCCCACCCAGAAGAGGAAGGAGGCAGTAAGAGGGTGCTGTCTCGTCCCTCTGTGCCTCAATTTCTTCATCTATCAAGTGGAAATCATAATAACTATCCCTCACATCCCACAGGATCACTTAGAGGATAAAATTAGAATTGACCACCTGACTTCTCAACATCCAAGGCTATTCTAAGCAACAGCCTCTCAAAGAGAAGTCCAAGTGAGAGCTAACTTGGGGTGAGAGACATGGATACTCTGGACTATATACCATTTGCAAGCTCTGCCATATTTTTAAGTCTAAGCTGTTACCCAGCATGCCTCAGGACTAATAATGCCCCTCAACTGATGCCAGTCAGTATATACTCAAGAGATGAAACAAAATGTCATCTTAGCCTAAGTAGACAATAACCTGGGAAGACAGATCTCCAGCAAGGAGGACTAACTGTACTATAAGTAAACACATTTCTACTCTAGTAATGGGGATGCAAAATGGTACAGGCCCTGTAGAAAGCATTTTGGTAATATCTATCAAAACTACACATGCAGTTACACTTTGTCCTTGCAAATCCATTTCTGAGAATTTAGTCCACCCACATTCCTACAATATGACATATGTACAAGATTAGTTATGTCAGCACAGGTTGTAACAGCAAAAGATTGGAAATAACCCATAAATAGAAACCAGTTCAATATACTATGACACACCTTATAACACAACACCTTAAAAGGGAACAAGGAAGCTTCTGTGCATTGATGTGGAAAAATCTCCTCAATATATGATTTGTGTAAGAAACTGTGAAATCAGCCCCTGCCCAGGTGTCCCCATCTTAGACTCTGCATTCCCAGCAGGGAGGAGACAGGAGTCACCACGTGATGGGCTTAAGGTGCTCTGGTTGGGGGTTAGAGAAAGGGTGTTTTCGGTTTGTTTTGCAATTTTTATTAGTGATTTAATTGATCCAAGCACATCCTTTAAAAATGAAACAGCACTGACAGGCTTATGTGAAAATCAGTTCCCTGTACCCTCCCTCCCAATTTCTGGTTCTACTTCTTAGAAGCAACTGCTTTGGACCAGTTAACATTTCTTCCACTATTTATCTTCATAATTATAAATAAAAGAGCTATATTGCAAAAAAAAAAAAAAACCATGAAACAAGAGTGCATTTACAATTTCTTTTAATGTTAAATTATAGCTGTGTACATTAGTGCAATCAAGGGGGTACAATGTGCTGGTTTCATATACAATCTGAAATATTCTCAACAAACTGTTCAACGTAGCCTCCATTGCATTTTCTTAATTACTGTATGTAGGCATTTGTGTAAATAACTATTGTCAATTGGGGGGGAGGGATTATTGTAATCATAGCAGCTTACTACTTAGATGGAAACCCCTTTCTATTTATTCTTTTTAATGAGTAATTTTAAAATAATCATAGTTTAATCACTTTTTTAAAAAATTATATAAATGTAAGGTATAAAAGTAATGTTCTACACATATACAGTAAAATTATAGGTACAGTCAAGTTAATTAACACATCTAACAATCAAGTTAATTAACACATCTATCACTAATTAACACATCTATCACCTGACCTATTTATAATTTTTTGTGTGTATGTGGTAATAATATTTAAAATGTACTCTTAGCAAATATACAATACAGTTAACTATAGTCACTATACCACACATTAGAGCTCAAGAATGTATTTATCTTACAACGGCCTTACAAGTGAAAGTTTGAATCCATTAACCAACATCTCCCCATTTCCCCAGCACCTATCCTCTGGCAACCACCATTCTACTCTCAGTTTCTATGAGTTTGACTTTTTTATATTCCATGATAAAAGTTATATCATACACTATTTTTCTTTCAGTATTTGGCTTATTTTATTTAATATAGTATCCTCAGAGTTATTCATGTCATCACTGTCACTAAGTCACATATATAATGTCCCTAATATCTACTTATCTATTGATAGATAAGTAAATAAAAAATTATGTATGTGTGTGTGTACCTATCTCTTGACAATTTTTCCCCATTATTACAATGTGTCACCTGGTATTTAGAACAAAGTAGAATCAAAACATTTTGCCTAATCAACTAATTCAAGGTCATATGTAATCTTTCTCCTTCTAACCTCTCCACCACAAAGAATCAGTTTTTCAGTGAGTGATTATTCCTGTCATAGTCATTGTTGAATATCTCTCCTGGGGGGTCATAATTATGAAGTTAAAGTGAAACCAATTGATTTCATTATGTGGGGCATTTTTTCCTTTGCCTCTGAGGTCCAACCACAGAGAAGGCAAACAGTTGGGGTTAACCCAGTGTGGGTTTTTTTGTTGTTGTTGTTTGTTTGTTTTTTGCAGGTTTTGGCCAGGGCTGAGTTTGAACCTGCCACCTCCAACATATGGGGCCAGCATCCTACTCCTTTGAGCCACAGGCAACATCCAACCCAGTGTGTTTTTATTCTCTAACACACGCCTGTTTTCTTCTTTGACCTGCTCTGACTTGGGTTGATCTCTATGAACCTGCTACATCTGACTTTATACATGAGAACTTTCTGATATGACTCTCTGACTTCAAGTTCACACAATAGGAGCCATCTGAAATCAAAAGATGGCAAGATAGAATGGGGTACTTTTCTGATCCCCACTCTTTTAGTTTCATGCAGTCCTGTCAGTGGCTGGGTTTCTCTGTAACCAGAGATCCTCCCAGGAAGCACCTCTTCCCCAGCTGCAATGCCCACTAGGTTTGAGGAGTGGGGCTGCCTCTCCTTGCCATCAGGCCAAATGAGGGAAGGGGTAGTGGCTTTCTGCCATTGCTAGATGCCTGCCAGTTGCTTCTTGTTAGTTCCCATGTGCCTGCCAACGCCTCTATAAATAGTCACTTTTCTAACCTCTTTTGAGTAAAATCCTCTTCTTGTTCTCTCAGTTTCATAAATAATACAGTAACTGGCACCAGAAGGAGACCAAAGAACAGACCTTCAACATGGAATGCAAGGATTGGGTTACTCACATACTTAATGATCACAAGGAAAATGTACTTTCCAGGGTAAAAAAATGGAACATTATTAAAATTTAGCATACCAGGCTCAATTAACACACATTAACACGGACCACTAGTGTGAATAGGAAGGCAAGCAGGTGGAGGGCAAGATGCTATGGTAAGAAAGACTACAGGGTGGGCTGCATGAGTTAAAATCCCAGCACCATCACCTACTAGCTGTGTTACTTTGGACAATCACTTTACCTTTCTGAGTCTCAATTTCCTCATTTAACCTGAAGTTAATAATAGTGACCTATCTCAAAGGGTGCTCATGAAAATTAAATGTTTCAGTACATAGAAAGCACTTAGAACAGTGTCGTGATGAGCTCCTATTAAGCACTACATAAGTGTTAGCTGTTATGAATTCCATTATTTTTATGTAACTCATGTTAATTCCTTTGTGTCCTCATGTTTTCTTTGTAGTAGGAACTTCTCACACATTCCTCAAACTTTTGACAAAGTTACAACCAACCAAAAATCTAAAGCTTAGCCTCTAATGCCTACTTATTCTACTGTGTGTATAGTTTCCTCATTATACTGGTATTGGAATAAAAAGAAAGTCCAGACTGAGTTTTCCCAATCACCTTTGCGGGAGCTAAAGTACAAAGCCCATATATTTTCCAGTAAAGGAAGATGGTAGGGATACCTACTGTATAGGGCTTGGCTCTAGGAAAAAAGAGAATGAGGAGAAGGCAGGGAGGGAGGGAAGAGAAAGGGGGAAATGGAAGAAAATTGAAAGCAAATGACGGGGAGATAGGGAGAGGAGAGGAGGAAGGGAAGATTATCCCTCGAATATTTCCAGTCACAATGCACGTATGATACTTGGTGGCTAAAATTAAGTATAACTTTCTATGTACTAAAATTTCATAAGTAAATTGCTTTTCTTGGCTGCAATTATTTATAACATTTCTTTTATTATTCTTTTAATATCTAGCATGATCTATAGTAGTAATTCCTTCATCATTTCATTTTTTTAAATTTAAATGTATTTGTTCAAATAAGAATGTATCTTCAATTTTTTTTATAGTATTTGCCATCTTTTTTCCAAGAAGTATTAAACTATCTTAATTTGATAATTTATTTGTAAACAGGATGCATCTAGCTTAGTGGTTGTAAAACCTAACAGGCCTTCAATCTATGTCTATATTAATACGAACACGAAGTGTCTCTGATATCCGAGATGCCATTTCTTCATTTTACCTCTGGCTTTTCCTTGACATATGACTCTGAACTGTTTGAAAGTTCTTTTTCATAATTGATAGTTAAGTACTGAATAACTCTAATTTTCAGGAATATTTATGGTTTCATTTCAACATTTTTCTCAGAAAACATATTCTGAAAGGGTTCACTAATATCTCTATTTATTCCCAACACAACTCTCCCTCTGTTCTCTTGATCTAATTTATTGCTAACTTTTTAGAACTTTGTACACTAAATCTTTTTGCATTTGCTTTCAGGCATTTTGCTTTATCTTACAAATTTTCTGAAATTTCAAATAATTTTATCTTACTGTTTTTACAGCTACCTTTAAGGTATTTCAACCTTTTTCGCTGACAGGAATATCTTTTTTCATTTTATTTCAGGTTAATATGAGGGTACATACAATTAGTTTACATCGTGTGCATTTTGTAAGGTAAAGTCCGAGTTATAGTTGAATCCTTCAGCCAAGAATAGTCCCATTTATCCATTCATTATACCTGTTAGGTGGGAACTCACCCAACCTCCTCCCATACCTCTTGTTGAATTTAATTGTTCTCTTATGTAGGCCTGTAGTTGTTAATGCACTAGTTTCAACTTAGTATTGAGTACATAGAATGATTGATTTTCCATTCTTGAGGTATGTTCTCCAAATTCTTCCACATATATACAAAAGATTTAAAGTCTCCATTTTTTATGGTTGAATAATACTTCAATACACCACAGTTTATTAATACATTCATGGGTTGATGGGCACTTGAGTTGTTTCCACATCTTTGCACTTGTGAGTTGAGCTGCTATAAACATTTGAGTGCAAATGTCCTTATGGCAAAATAATTTTATTTTTCTTCTCAGTAGATACCTAGTAATGGGATTGCAGGATCAAATGGAAGGTCTACTTTTAGTTTTTTAAAGATCCTCTATACTTCTTTCCAAAAAGACTGTACTAGTTTACAACATCACCAACAGTGCATAAATGTACCCCTCTGTCTGCATCCACACCAGCATCTGCAGCTTTGGGACCTTGTGATATGGGCTATTCTTATTGGGGTTAGGGAATATCTCAAAGTAATTTGGATTTGCATTTCTCTGATGACTAGGGATGATGAGCATTTTTTCATGTGTTTGTTCATCGTCAGTAAAGTGCCTTGGCATCATAGCACAGAGCAACCTCAAATTCTTGAGCTCAAGTGATTCTCTTTCCTTAGCCTCCAAGTAACTGGGACTACAGGCACCCACCACAACACCTGAGTATTTTATTTTTATTTTTATTTTCTTTTTAGAGCTGGGATCGCACTCTTGCTCAAGCTGGTCTTGATCTCCTGAGCTCAAGCAATCCACCCACCTCAGCCTCAGAGTGCTCTTTTCTTGATTTGTTTGATTCAACAGCATTTTAATTCTTTGAGTTTTGGGATTTTCTTGTTAGGTCTTACTGGAGCTGTATTAATTTTTTGGTCTTAAAAAAAATTATTGATTTTTTTCTGCTTTTCCGTTTCCTATTTTATTAATTCTGCTCTCACCTTCATTAATTACCTATTCTTGTTTACCTTGGATTTAATTCAATCTTCTTTTTCTAAATTCGTCAACTTAGATAACTAATTTGAAGTCATAACAGCAGCATACGTGAAACAGCACAATAGATACCCACCAGTGTAAAAACACACAAAGTTAAATAAAGCTCAAAGTTCTTTATTCTTTTATAATTTAAGTATGTAAAGGTAAAATTTCCTCTATTTTCTCTTTAACCACATTACACAACTTTTGCTATATGTTATTGTCAATAAGTTTGAAAAATTTTCTAACTTTCCCAGTAATTTCTTATTTCATCTATGGGTTCTTTAGCTGTGTCTTGTTTAGATTCCCCCTATTGAGGGCATTTCTAGCACCCTAAATTGTTGTTATTGTTTTCCAATTTAATTCTATGTTCATATGAGTATATTCTATTAAATTTTATTCCTTTGAAATTTATTGAAATATAATTTATCACCCAGAACAAAAAAAAAAAAATGTGCTTCCACCCTCCTTGTGGCTTTCTGACTTTCCGAGTGACTTTATCAATAGTCCTCGGTTCCCTTATCCCAAGGGTGAGAAAGAAGCTCACATACTTCCCGTTAGGGAAGAACCACATGTCGTTCACTTACCCTTCCACAGAGGAAGGCTGTTCTTCCTCTCACCATAAAAAAATGTGGGAGTGACTACTTCTTTCTCATCTCCCCTGCTCTTTTCTATTTGGGAAGAAGGGTCACTAATACAACTGAATAGACAATGCTGGAAGCAATGGATGCAAGGGATGAGGTTATCACGTTTTAAAAGTACAAAACATGCTTCAACCTGTCTGTTATAGGGAATTGCTCAAGGATTCAATCCAATTCATTGAGCAATTTCTGGAATTTATAAATCATATTGATTAGATTTATTAAAAAAAAAATAAAACTAGAATGCAGAAGCCTGCCACCAGTTCCAGGTATATAAGCATGAAAGGTAAGGATTATTTCTTGGGAAAGAAAAATTGGAGAAGTTAAAGGTTGATGTACCAATGGGAACATGTTCTCATTAAGAGAACCAGGAAATATTCCAAGCTCAGAATCGATAGAAATAATAACTAAATCAAAAGCAATGAATTAGTGAATTGCTAAGATAATGACTCTTGTATTGCCAAAGCACATGGATTGGTTTAATAAGCTGTGCATGCAAGGTGATAAGGATTTTAGCTCTTTATAAAGTGAAGATATGCCTTTGTCTCTCCAAACCCTATAAATGCAGTAGGACCAGATAGAAACAGAGGCAATTCCCAGAAAACTTTGGTTCTTCAAATTAGACATGTAGGACAAGCATGGAAAAGCAGCTCCAAAGATCAGCGAAATATAGAGAATCATCTCTAGCTCCAAATATATTCAGGAAATGATGAGGGAATGTAACTTACATTTCATTTTCCTCTTGACAGCCTAAAGAGAATTCTTTCTGTTAGAAAATTCCTGCACAATGACCTACAGAGGCCTATAATCAGGGCACAGAGGCAGTTACTTACAGCCTCTGAAAAAACTCATGCTTACTACCCAATCATTTAAGAATCTACAAATATTTGAGAAGGAATCTTATCACGTAAAAGAAAGACCAGGCTAAGCAGGAAGGAAACACTCAGAGAAAAGATTGCATGCAGAAAAGAAATGCTTATAAAATACACAAAAATATTTTACAAATGTCCTTTTTAATTTATCTTGAGGGTTTCACAGAAGTAACAGAATATAAGTAGCTGTGAAAGGTAAGAAAAGGCTAATGCAAATGGCTAGTACTAACATTTAGATGAATAACTGGGCAGTGTAAATTATTGGAATATTTTCATAATGTTGATAAATGTTAGACTAGGAGATCAAGGAAAACAGAGAAGGCACAGATAAACAATGATAGAAATAAAATAGGAGTAGACTACAGATGTAATAGAAAATAAAATACAATAACAAAATAACATAAACAATTTTCTGATAATGTATTCAAACAAGAGTTTAAAAAAGACATTATTTCACAAACAAAAACTGCAAACTTTCATAAAAGGAAATTCTAAAAGATATACTTCAGGCAGAAGTATTCATAACCCACTTGGAAGATCTACAACAGAAAACATACTTTTTAGGCTATGGTTTGTCTATAAACAACAAAATTTGCCAAAGATATAGTACCTTAATCCAGATACAACTCTATTTCTGGCTCAGGTTCAAGATAGACTTGATGACCCAGTGACAGGAACACAGGTTCTTCCACCTTATTGCTCTGAGATCTTTAAATCACCACCTCTGCATCTTGTGCTCAGGAAAGCTGTTTCAAATGCCACCATCATATCCACATTGCAAGCATCAACAGGTGATGTACCATTCCTACCAAATGCAAGTGCCCCTAAGGTCAAAGAAGTTTATTCCAGTAGATGTGATGTGACATAGCCTGGACGTCCCCAGGACAACATGCCAGATTTTAAGTCCTAGACCTAGAACCAACCTGATGAGAACGTGAAGAATTCTTACTGCGGCAACTCACACCACCCCTCCCTATTGTACCAGCCAATTTAAAGACATAATAGTCTATTGCACAGAAAACTATTTATTATGGGTAAAATTTATAAAGAAAACAGAAAATAGAAACACTAAATATTCACTGCACTTCTTCAACCAATATGAATCCCCACATAGGGTAGTCTCATCACCATGAGCATCTTACTTCACTTCTTCCAAGACTGAACAAAATGGATTGATTTTTAGGAACACAAAAGAGGTAAGCCAGATCTTAGGTAAACATCCAACAAACAGGATGCAATACATCAATTGTGACAGTCTTCTTATAAGTTTTTAACCACTACCTATTAGGAGAAATGCAAGATCTAATTGATGTCACTTCATATGCACTTTTTCAGAAAAAGAAACTCTTTTGTAAATGGCATAACTATTTCTACATTTACTAACACTACATTTGCCAACACCAAAAAATCACACATTCAATGATTTTTAGATGCTAATAATTACATGTTTACTTTTGTTTTGTTAATTTGGTCTTATTTCCTCTTACCCTAAGCAAAAATATAAATAAATTTAAAATACAAGCAGGCCGGGCACAGTGGCTCACACCTGTAATCCTAGCCCTCTGGGAGGTTAAAGTGGCTGGATTGCCTGAGCTCAGGATTTCAGACAGTCTGAGCAAGGCTTTGTGGCAGGAGCCTATAGTCCCAGCTACTAGGGAGGCTGAGGCAAGAAGATCACTTGAGCCCAAGAGTTTGAAGTTGCTGTGAGTTATGATGTCAGAGCACTCTACTGAGGGCAACGAAGTGAAACTATCTAATAAAAAATAAGTAAATAAACAAACAAACAAACAAAAGTGCAAGCAGACTTTTCTTAGAATAAGAGCTATATAGACATAGATATTTCTTCCCTGAAAAAAACAGATCATAGTTTATTTTTCCTAGAACATGCACTACTTATGTTTGCTTTAATAAAATAGGTTAATCCTCATATTACAATGAGAGGTGTTTTTTTCATACTATTACCTTCTTAGTTTCTTTGAAGAGACAGATTGGTACACAGGAACCAGTAACCTGTAGCTCACAAAATTAACTTAGAGGTTTTAAAGATACTCCAACCTAAAACCAGGCAAAAGTTGGGACTTTCCTTTCCCATTCCAGATGATATTAGATGATCCATTATTGGACCATTGGGTGAAGGAGGAATGATGATGTATCCAGAGCTGTCATCTGTTTCTCCTATCTCCAAGATCCTCTCACGTAAGGAATGGGGAAGTGTTGGAGTCAGGAGCAAAAGAAAGAAGGAATAAAATATTCACAAATCCAGCTGTCCAGATACATCCCAGGGAGATATGGGACCAAGTACCTGTGGATGTTCTCTGCCCTGGGACTATTAACACTAGAAGAAACTGTGAAATGGCCTCCATCCATGTAATCTAGACCAGCCATGGGATACCAGCTGCATGGCTGGCAAGAGCCTCTGAGAAAATAATAAGGGTGTGTTCACATCATTCCTTTTCTGTAGAACACCCTGATTACTTGCTGGCGGATCTGTCGAGTCTTCACTCCATAGACAAGAGGATTGAGCGCAGGAGGTACAAGGAGATAGAGTGTGGCCAGAAGAACATGAATGTGATGGGGTACGTGGTGGCCAAAGCGGTGAGTCAGGAAGGAGAACATTCCAGGGACATAAAAAATCAGGATGACACAAACATGTGATCCACATGTGCTAAAAGCCTTAATTCGGGCCTCACCACCTGGTACCATCAGCACTGCCTGTAGGATGTAGGCATAGGAAATGCCAATGGCCAGGATGTCTAGCCCAACCACAAGGAGTGCCACAGCCAGCCCATAGGCTTGGTTCACTGTAGTTTCTGAGCAGGCCAGTTTCACAACAGCCATATGTTCACAATAGGCATGCCCTATGACATTGGCTTTACAAAAGATAAGTCTCTGCAACAGGATGGGGAAGGGGATGAGGAGGAATAATCCCCGCAGAAGCACTACCACTCCTATGCGCCCGATAACACCTGGATGCAGGATGCTGGAATGGTGCAGAGGATGACAAATGGCAACATAGCGATCCAGGGCCATAGCAACAAGTACCCCTGACTCCATGGAGGAGAACGCATGGATAAAGAACATCTGGATGAGGCAGACAGTGAACCCAATCTCATGGGCATGAACCAGAAGCACTGCAAAGGCTTTGGGTGCAGTGGAAGAAGCCAGAACCAGGTCGATGGCAGCTAACATGGCCAGGAAGAGGAACATAGGTTGATGCAAGGAGGGCTCAGTCCAGACAATGAAGAGTATGGTGACATTGCCCACTACAGCAAGGAGGTAAAGGACACCCATGGGCAATGCTATCCAGTGCTGGCTTTCCTCTAAACCTGGAATACCTACCAGGAAGAAAGAAGGCTGGGACAGCCTCCAGCTGGAATTACTAAGGGCCATAATCATGGCTTAGAGAGGAAAGAGGGAAAGAGAAACAAAGTCATAATTTCTCCATTCCTAATAATGTTATCACATTATCCAGACTGGGCTACCATCTTCATGAGAAGAATAAATGGACTTAAACTGCAAAACAAGAAAATCAAGTTAGATAAAAGGGGAGCGGGATCTCTTTTTCTGGCAGACAATTTTTTGACAAGTGAGATATCCCCATGTCTGAATTAGGACAGGCTAGTGCTACTTAGACGTCAGAGTAAACATATGCTGCTTTTGGAGAAACTCTTGAACTCTACTGCGCAATTGCTTACACTGGAACTGTCAATTTCAAGAGATTCTCTTTATTAATCTCTTGCCATTTCTGAATACTATAAATCAATCTGTTAATTTTGAAATTAGTCTCCCTCAGTTTCCATGACAGAGCACTCTTCAGTTGTTCCTCCTGGGGTCCCCATCCCAGCATCTTCCCAAATCATTATGTTGTTGATTCCAGGGTTCCAGCCTCTCCTCACTTCCCAATCTCTGAATTGAGTTCCCCCATTCCCACAGGTTTAAATACTTAAATACAGTAATTTCTTCTAAATCTATGTTTTTAAGTTAAATAACTTTCTGATATTTGATATCCATTTTTCCATTTGTTTCCTGAATATCTATCTATACCATGCACTCAACGTGTTCAACACTAAATAATTCACTTATCTTTCCCAAATCTATTCTATCTTTTTGGCAGTACTTTTGTGAATTACATCACTGTCTACCTACCCAACCCAATCTAGAAACTTTGAAACCATCCGTTCTCATTAAATCTCATCCTTTTTACCTATTCAGCAATTCTTAATGACTTTATGTTCTGTTTGTTTTTCTTTTATTTTATTTTACTTTTAACTAACATAGTATGATAGTAAGCTCTTACCTAAGGGGCACAATGTAAGGGTATACAACATACCCTCTGGGTGAAGTGCTCAACTATAACTTGAACTTTACCTGACAATTGCAAACAATGTAACCTAATAATTTGTGCCCTCATATTAATGGAATTAAAAAAAATAAATAAATACATAGATAAATATGACTTCATTTTCAACCTTTCTTATATCCACTCTTTTTTCTCAACCCCCAATTTCACTGCCTGAGTTCACACTCCCAGCTGCTCTTGAATGAACTGCTCATCACATCTCTCTGCTTTTGGTATAAAGCCCTCCCCAAACCCTCTCAAATCTAAAGTTAAGGGGTTCTCAAAAATGGGGGGGAAGTATTCAATGTACTCAATTCCAATATGAAACCAATATCTATACAACAACATGCCCACATGAAAGAAAAAACATAAAGATAGTCTAGAAAAAAAGAGGGGAGAGGAAGGAGAGGAAAGGGAGGACAAGAGAAGGCAACTGGTGAGATCTCACCTGATGTGCACACTGTGTGGGTATTCAGCACACCCCCTGGGGTGTTCAACTACAACTTGAACTTTACCTTAGAATTGAAAACAATGTAACCTAACCATTTGTACCCTCTTATTCATCTGAAGTTTAAAAAAAAAATTAAATAGGGGCAGCACTCGTAGCACAGTGGTTCTGGCATCACCCACATACACCAAACTGGCGGGTTCGAACCCGACCCCGGCCAGCTAAAGCAGCAATGAGAATTGCAACAAAAAATAGCCAGGAACTGTGGTGGGCGCCTGTAGTCCCATATACTTGGGAGGCTGAGGCCAGAGAATTGCTTAAGCCCAAGAGTTGGAGGTTGCTGTCAGCTGTGATGCTACGGCACTCTACCGAGGGTGACAAAATAAGACTCTGTCTCAAAAAGAAAAAAAAACTAAATTAAGTCAAGGGATTTTTCCCAAAATGCAGATGTTTCCACGGTACCTCTATGGAATTGAATACATGGAATAGAATCATATTTTCAGATGGCATAAAAGTTTGTCAAAATTTATTTTTTGTTTGTGCATTACTTTTGTCCTATAGTTAACATATTTCTATGCATATGTTTTGCTTTAATCATTCCAACATTCTTGGAGTTATATGAGTATACATTCTATTTTACACATATCTTTGTGTATTCTTTTTTTCATCTTTTATCTAAATGGGTCCTTCAAAATCAGAGTCCACTGTCCTCTGCCCCTCAAAAGGACTCATCAACTATTTAGGAGAGCACTGATTATGTTAAGAACATTTAACTTTGTTTTGTTTAACCTTAACTTTTCTGGTTTATCTCTATTATAGAAAGTCTTTCAGTGTCATGCTTTAAGGAAAACACTGTATCCCGTTAAACTTTTACAATTACAAGCTAGCATATAATCGTGAATGCTACGTGTTTCTAAAATGGGACAAAGTGGACACTTCAAAATGTTGTGGTACGAATATAAGTTTTGGAGGCAGACAGATGTGGATTTAATTCTGTTCATTTCGTACTCTAGGAATAAAACCTTGGCAGGCTACTTAAACTCTGTCTTGATTTCCTCATCTGAAGGTAGAACAAATAACATCAATCTACTAGTTAATTATAAATATTAAGTAATATACATAAACTCTTGATATGTATCTTAATCTGTAAATTATAATCATTATTTTTACCATTAATTAAAGATGACTGAGAATGAGATAATAGGTTTCTTTCCTTTTTTCTTTGTCTCTATGATTCTGCTTTTTTGTTTTAAATTTTTGATGTCTATCTTTCATCATGACATTATAATAATTTGATGTCTCTGAGACGATCATGTTTACATGAAGCACCATATAAACTGTTGTTCTATTTAGCCTCCTCCAAGAGATTTGCCCCTCAAGCATTAAAACAAAAAACCATAACTGTATATTTCTTTCTGTGTCTGTACATTTGTCTTAAAAGATAGATGATACCTGAACTACTTATATTTTTCTCTGATTGAAGTGGTGGTGCACATGTATATGTAAATAAAAGGAGTCAGGAATAACTCAATTTTTGTAAATTGTACATCTAACAAATCACTCAGAGTATCTTTTTTATAAACCAATAAAGACAATAATATTGCCCCAAATCTCTCTGAATATGATGGATATAAAGTCTGAAATGTCTAGAAATATTCTGAAATGAATATTTATGTATATATGTGTGTGTGTGTATATATATATCTTAGCCTTTTTTTTTTTTTTGCCATAGTCAATTTGAGATAACAGTGACTTTTTTTGATGCCTCCAGGACAATCTCCTAATCTTACAAATGAACTTTTCAGTGCTTAACATTCCACATACTGAGAAAGTTCATTTTTTTTCTGAACCACTGTCCTTCTGCTGCAACCATTTCTCATTGTTTGGCTAAGTAGTCAGGGAACAGTTATGCATTTGGGGGAGTCACCCACAGCTGTAATAGGAGAGGCATCAGAGAAGCAGTGAGGCTAAAGCCAAAATGCAGAAGGTGAAGCAGGGGAGCAGAGATCCATGTGCTGGAGGACCGCTGGCCTCTTGTTCCTGCTGCGTGGCTTGTGAGCCTACTGCAAAAGCCTGGGTCTGCTTATTAAGTGTTAATTATTAAAATTAACAAAAGGTCCCTCTGTGATTCTTCAAGGAAAAGCAGAAGAGATTTTATTCCTCAAAACTTAAAGGTGAAGTTGTATATAGCTCTCTATTCAGGAAGCAGAGAACAATTAGCAAAGAACTGCTGTTTTTCAACTCCTGCTTATTCAGGTAAATCCAGTCTAAACAACCTATCTTCTGTGAAGTTGTGCTCAACTCTGAAAGGCAGCAGGATACTTCTCCTTTTCCTCTCTGTCATGATCCATGTTTCCACTTTCACATTGCATTGATAACCTCAGGTTCAAAAACCCTGTAGTGAGTGAGTCAGTCCTTATAGAGTAGGGAGTGTGTGTAGTGTATTGAGACAGCCCCAGAACAGAGCTCCAGAAGCACTAGGTATCTAGTTGATACTCAGTAATTGTAATTGAATAAATAAGCATCTATATGATCAGATTAAATAAGAAATAAGAATATGAGTGTTTTAAACACTAGGAATTGTGGGACCTTGACAAGGGAGAGACCAAACTTAAGAGATGGGAATAATGTAACAGACATTATTTGAGGCGTGCATTGACTGAGCCTGGACGGCACTCACATTAAGTAATGCTCTGGATCAGCGGTTCTCAACCTGTAGGTCGCAACCCCTTTTTTCCATTTGTAACAACACAGCACTTAGGAACGATGAGAACCACTGCTCTGGATGCTTTATGGTAGAAAGAGCCTTGCTGAACTTCTGTGCCATAAGAGCTGATAACAATGTGTGTGAGAAATAACGGGGTTCCTATGGTCACTAGTTGTCATTTATGTCACTGGGAGGCCTATCTCTCTCTCCTTAATCTCCTTAACAGTGGCCTGAACTCATGATAGTGTGGGGAGTTATCATTATCCATGATAATTACCTAATAAGAGAGAAAGAAACAGAAATAAAGCACTCAAAAGTATGGCACCAGACTACAAATCTGAGACACATAAGCAATAAAATAAGCCTGGCACAAACATTATTCTCTGGCTCCCTCTGCTGTCTTTGAGGATGCACCCTTTAAAGTCTTGAGTAAATCTTGAGGGAGAATCTATAACACAGAGAACCCTTAGACCAGGAGAAAATTCCCAGACTCAGGAAGGTGCCAATCCAGCCCTCCCTGCTCAGCTCCAGGAACTTGCTGGGCCCCCAGTTCAATCTCTACAATGACCTTCTGTCCTGGCTTGAAAACCATAACAAGAAAGAGGAATTTTTTTTCATTATTATTCAGAAGGCTTCATAGCAGTCTCTGAATGCCAAGGAGGAAATCAAACATCCTTGGAGGTCTGTGCAGATAAAGATTTCCAAAGATATGAAAAATGAGTACTAGCTCTGGCAAGACTTGGGAAAAGGAGATAAATGAGCTGTCTCCACATGCATGGTATGTCATGGTGAGGATGCCAACCTAGGGCCATGCTAAAGTCCCCTGTGACTTCTCAGGCTGACTATGAGGGTTTAATGAGATTGGTAAATGTCTGTAACTTACAGGTTAGCTTGCATCAGTATGCCCTCCCTTAATCTCTCAATCTATGCTCTCATCTCTCCCTTTTTGACACTACCATAGAGTCCAGGGCATTGTTAAGAAAGATATTAAGGAGAGAGGAACAAGTTACAGCCCATAGAGGATCCTCACTCACTTATAAGATACAAATAGTAGAAGCTAGGAGGAGAAAGTTTGTGTTGAGGACACAGACCAGAGAGAACTACTCTGACTCAGCAGGTAACAAACATAAAACTATTAACAGATGTAATACCCGAGGTATTAGGAGACTCGGAGATACACTAGCCAAGCCTAAAAATAACTACGGTCACCAGGGCAGCGAGCAAGATAGAAGTCAGCTGTCAATTGGCTTCCCCCACCATAAGCCCCAAACCTGACCTAGTTTCCACACCTGAATTTCTGTGCATCAATATGCTGCTGGTTTAGTCATCTTCAATCTGAAAGGGAGGTTCATTCTTGACAGTTTCCCAAGGCAGAGATGCTGATTGTAAGCAAGGCACTGAGCAGGAAAGATGTTATTACCAACTGGCAGGCCCCAGAGGACACACAGATACACCTGGACAGAGCAAAAGCTAGCCTCCAGATTGGCTAGTGGCACACAGAGTTAAGAAAATAGCCCATAGGGAGGTAGTTGTGCATTGTAGCAGGTAGTGGCACCTGCACCCACCAAGGCAGACTACATCTGTCCAGTGCTCATTACCCCCAGGTTTGTACATCCTGACGGTGTGCTAGGAAATCTCAGGCTGTGTGGGCTGGGAAATTTCACACTGCTCTGTGAGCTACCTGTCTCCAGGGAGTTGAGTTTGTTGCTTCTTTTCTAAAGGATTGTGAAAGATCAGAGACATCAATGACCTTACCATGGCAAGTGTGGCACAAACAGGTCTTCTCAAACTTCCATTCCAGGAAGTTCCCAATGAGATGGAGTGAGGTCTCTGCTATCACCCTTCCTTTAGCTAAAGCAGTGACCAGTCTACCCATTCTCCATGGGAACTATGCTTCAACTATGCATGGGCATTTCATTCATGTGTTCAACAAGTATTTAATTTATTCATTTATTTAATAAATATTGGTATTAAATATATGCCAATTCCCAGCACTCCACTAGATCTTGAGAAAAACATACAATATAATATAACTTAAGTACATGATCACAGAAACAATAACAATTATAAGTACTATAAACCAAAAGCACATGTTTAAAAACATGTAATAGAAGGACCTTCCCAGTATGAGGACTTCAAGAAATCCCTCACTAACTCAAATTAGTGGC
>CAUYPK010146059.1:0-13238 GCA_963574355.1 Loris lydekkerianus
GAGAATACTTAGAGACCTAAAAATAGACCTGCCATTCGATCCTATAATTGCTTTACTAGGTTTATACCCAGAAGACCAAAAGTCACAATATAACAAAGACATCTGTACCAGAATGTTTATTGCAGCCCAATTCATAATTGCTAAGTCACGGAGGAAGCCCAAGTGTCCATCGACCCACGAATGGACTAGCAAATTGTGGTACATGTATACCATGGGATATTATGCAGCCTTAAAGAAAGATGGAAATTTTACCTCTTTCATATTTACATGGATGGAGCTGGAACATATTCTTCTTAGCAAAGTATCTCAGGAATGGAAGAAAAAGTACCCAATGTACTCAGCTCTACTATGAAGCTAAATTATAGCTTTCACAGGAAGGCTATAACCAAAACTATAGCACAAGACCATGGGGAAAGGGCCAAGGAAGGGGAAGGGAGGGGGAAGGTTTTGGTAGATGGAGGGTAATGGGTGGGGCCACACCTACGGTGCATCTTAGAATGAGTACAGGCGAAACTTACTAAATGCAGAATACAAATGCCTACATACAGTAACTAAGAAAATGCCATGAAGGCTACGTTGAACAGTTTGATGAGAATATTTCACATTGTATATGAATCCCGCACATTGTACTCCTTGATTGCACTAATGCACTAATGTACACAGCTATACAATATATTTTAACAATAAAAATAAATTAATTAAATTTGAAAAAGAAGTTGGAGAATTGTTGATGTGAATGATTTTTAGTCACATTGATTATCTTAAAAAACTCTTTTAAGTTTGTTGCTCAGAAGTGGGGTTAGACTAGATTATTTGTAAAATGAGTTAATTCTGAACAATTATTAGTAAGGCTTTGGCAAAGACTTCCCTTGATCTAAAAGCATGAGTTATTTACAGTTTCTTAGTGATGTGTAAAACCCTTTCTTGAATACCGTTGTATCAGTTTGACATATCGAAGAACTTAATCTTGTCTTCCTGAATCATCCATATCCTTGAGGACTGACATTTGTAGAGCTTTTATTTTTGTGTATTCTGTTGTCTAATCAATGCATGAGAAAGAGCTATTTCAACAATCAACTGAGCATCACAACGTATAAGATCATCTTTATTGTTGGCTCAATGTTTCCATTTTGATTGAATTTTAATTCCAGTTTTGATATACCTCACTGAATATTATTTGCTACTAAATTTTCATTTTCTTTATATTATTAAGGTTTCTTTAAGTTGTTACTAAATGTTTTTCTATTTAGTCCTCCTTTCTGAACATAGTTGCAGTCCTCAGAGATTTAAGGTTCTAATACTGTAGTTTTGACATGAATAACACTTTTTTAGGAAAGCTAGTAATTTCAAAAATGATTTGGTGTAATCTTCTATCAAGTAAACTGTAGCTTTTTTTTCTTTAGGGTCTGTTAATCATTTTCATGAAAGATTTTGGAATGTAAGGAAATTAAATTCCTAATTCTAATATTTTAGGGTAACACCTGCCTAGAGAATGGATCTTTCTTGCTGAACTTTACAGGCTGTGCAGTGTGCAGTAAGAGGGATTTTATGCTGATCACAAACAAATCCTCAAAAGAAGAAGATGGAGAAGAAATAGTGACCTATGATCGTAAGTAGACTTTTTTTTTTAAAAAGACAAGTCCGTTAGCAGGTATCAGCTTTTGGAAGTTGATACATTGTGCAAAATACTCTGAGGCCTGTTTCCATATTGTATTGCAACCAATAGTTATCAGCTAGGCTTTAAAGAGGAAACTATAATGAACACCTCATTTATCTAGCATCCCCAGATACGCTACATAAATGTCTTTTGAAGATAACTAAGCTTATGTGATTCTGGCACTGATTTTTTTTGTTCCTTTTTTTTTTTTTTTGAGACAGAGTCTCACTTTGTGTCCCTGGGTAGAGTATCATGGCATCACAGCTCATAGCAACCTCAAACTATTTTTAGAGACAAGGTCTCACTCAGGAATGGAAGAAAAAGTACCCAATGTACTCAGCTCTACTATGAAGCTAAATTATAGCTTTCACAGGAATTAAGTGCTAAATTTCCGGCTGGTCCAAACTCATGAGCTCAGGCAATCCACCTGCCTCGTCTTCCCAGAGTGCTTAGGATTACAGGCATGAGTCACTACTCCCCGTCCCCAGCACTGATTTTTTATTATTATTTTTTTTTTATGAAAATGTTTTTCAGGGACATATTTTACAACCTTTTATCCTGCCTTGAACAAAATATGGAGATTTTTATTTATCTTTTTTACTGTTACCTTAGGGTCATCTGTGTGAGTTTTTACTTTCTACTATACTTTAAGACAGTGATGTCCTCCAACAGCTAGTAATATGTGTAGGGCTGTTTGCCCCTACACTGAAGGACCATGGGATGTTATGGTTTTTTCAGTCTTGTTTCTGCTTTTATAGCTTTTTTTGGTCTCTCTCACTGTCAGTCTGTTTTTTTAATTTTGCTGCTGTAAGTTATCTTCATATGCTGCTTCTCGTCCTTAGTACTGGAAAACCAAATAAATAAATTGTGTATAATAAAAATAAATCAGTTCTGAAGGTGGCACTAAGAATTTCTATGAGTAAATTAAGTGTATGTGTTCTTTGGTATTCACATATTGTGACAGGTATTTAAGTTATTGATATCCCTTTTGCTTGTTTCCTGGTTCTTGGATATCTTCGGAATAAATGAGAAATAAATGTGCAGATAATAATATTTTGGAAGAGGGGTACTAAAGACACCGAGCCTTTAAGAGTGGTGACAGACAATTGAAAATGGTTTAAATTGAAAGAATCTTTTTCTTCTTTTTAGCATATACTCCCTTTAAACTATCTTGTTCCAGACGATAGGGCACAGTGGTTAAGAGCTAGGGACTAGAGCCAGACTACTTTAGGTTTGAATTCTGATTCTAACATCTCTTAGCGTGGAAGTCTTCCTTATTACTTAACCACAATGTGCCTTTATTTCCTTATCCCTAAAAAGATGGTAATGATATTATCTACCTCATTGGGTTTTGGGGAAGATTAAATACACAAGGAGGTAAAAAGTATTTAAAATTTTATCTGGCACATAGTAAGCACTCAATGAGTCGATAGTTATGTTACTTTGACTACATTCTTTTCTGACCCTTAAATTCACTGTAATGTGCAACATTAGTCTCTGTGATCAACTATAGTAGCACAGTTTCTGTTATTCCTGAGGAAAGCTTTTACATAGCCACAGTTAAACATACTTAAACATGTGTTGATTACCTTAGAGAGCTTTCAATGGGAATCAATATATGCACATTAAGTATCAGAGGTTAGACCTTTAATTATTTAGTGTTGCTATATAACAGATACTATATTTTTAAAAATCAAGGTAGGTATTATAATGGGTTTCCTGCTTTGTTAACTATGATAAAGCTAAAATTCTGTTTAAGCAATATCATGCTGAAAATAGAAAATTTATTGTTTGAAGGAACTTTCTAAGACTTAATTATGAAAGTCTCACTTTGTTTCAGCAGATCTGTGTAAGAACTGTCATCATGTAATAGCCAGGCATGAGTATACATTCAGTATCATGGATGAATTTCAGGTAAATGTATAATGTATGGGGGGAAGGGGATAATGAAGGTACCCTTGAAAATCTAGATACAGTTTTCATAAATGAAGTACTAGTGTAGACGAAAGGAGACCATCTTTCTCTTCTACCTGCACAAGTTGAAAGACATATATATATATTTTTTGAGACAGAATCTCACTTTGTTGCCCAGCCTCAAACTCCTAAGCTCAAGTGATTCTCCTGCTTCAGCCTCCCAGTAGCTGGGACTACAGGCACCTGCCTGAATAGTGTTTTTATTTTTAGTAGAAACAGGGTCTTGCTCTTGTTCAAGCTGGTCTCAAACACCTAAACTCAGGTAATCCACCCACCTCAGCCTCCCAGAGTGGTAGGTATGAATAAGCCTGGGGGCCCAACCAAGGATTTTGCTTTTAAAACAATCATAATACCATTATTGAACAAGATAAGATTTTCTGATGGCAAGACTAGAGAGGAAGGTGGAGACAGTGCTGCAGAGTTTAAATGGAAAATATAAATGATTATAAGTATTTCTTTTTTAAATGGACTATGCATTTACTTTGGGATATAAGAGGGGAACTTTAGGATTGCTTTCTGTTCCTCCTTGGGCCAGGGATGGAAAAGGGCTAAAGGACTCACAGTGAAACAAAGGAGCTGGTCTTACCCCAAAGTGATTTCACCTAGTCTACCCTTCCTTCCAAATCTCTTCCCCTAGGCCTTACCTAGATGGAGCCTTGAAGGGTCCCCATGAATGACTAGGGGAAATTATTTCCTGGGATGGTTTTGATAAAAGATGTCCTAGTCCTACCATATTCCTGGCAGCACAGGAAGCTGTATTGCTGGCATTCCAGGTTAGAATTCTGGACATATTTTCCCAGAGAAGTACTGCTATATATGGTTAAATTCCTTAGTACTTATACAGTATAAATTTAAAAGACTTGTGGAATTTCTTGAGAACCTAACTGCCATGTATAACATTACTTTTATGGGAATCTGCTTTTGAATTCCAAATAATTGGCTTGCATTGAAATTGGGATTCCAAACCCCCTATAAACTAAAAATTGCAGATGTAATCAATCCCTCTGATTAAATAATCTTTCCAGATCATAGGGTGGCCATAAAGTTCATGTGGAATTTTAAAAATTATGCTGCAAGACCAGGCATGGTGGCTAATGCCTGTAATCCCAGCACTTGGGATACTGAGGCAGGTGGATTGCCTAAGGTCACAGATTCAAGACCAGCCTGAGCCAGAGCGAGAGTCTCTAAAAATAGCTCGGTGTTGTGGTGGGTGCCTGTAGGCCCAGCTGCTCAGGAGGCTGAGGCAAGAGAATTGCTTAAGCCCAGGAGTTTGAGGTTGCTGTGAGCTATGATGGCTACATCACTCTACCCAGGGTGACAAAGTGAGACTCTGTCTCAAAAAAAATAATAAAATAAAATAAAAACTGTGCCACAATGAAAGTTAGTGCCACAGAAAAATTAAGTGCTAAACACACATACACAAACACACAATTTAAAAATTGCATATGAATTTTATGGCCACTGTGTATTATGTGTTTTATATTTTTTTCTTCCAAGTAAGACTAAGTTTTATAAGGTCAGACTTTATGTTTCACATTTGCTAGGGCATCCAGCATGCTGCAGAGCTTGTAGACACACTCAGTGTACACTTGGAAATGGAAAGATTGATTTCAAAACTCAGATATTTGTCTACCTCCATACCTTTGCCCTTTTATACCCTGTTACTTTTTTCTTCTTCATTTCCAGTGAGAGGTTGCCATCCCACTAGTACCGTCTGGTGGGTTAAAGCAGTAGAAGTATTTGAGAGCAGTCAAACACCTTGAAGAGAATGGATTTTTATTTTCAATTCGTGAAACTTCTATTTGTTCTTTGAGGTTTGCCCTCCATGTATTTCTACTGTGGGTGTATAGTAGACTTTGAAATTAAATGTGGTCTTTAAGAAATGATCTTTCTAGCTTGGTGCCTGTGGCTCAAGCGGCTAAAGCACCAGCCACATACACCTCAGCTGGCTGGTTCAAATCCAGCCCAGGCCTGCCAAACAACAATGACGGCTACAATCAAAAAACAGCTGGGTATTGTGGCGGGTGCCTGTAGTCCCAGCTACTTGGGAGGTGGAGGTAGAAGATTCACTTGAACCCAAGAGTTGGAGGTTGCTGTGAGCTGTGATGTGACAGCACTCTACCCAGCGCGACAGCTTCAGGCTCTGTCTCAAAAAAAAAAAAAAAGAAAGAAAGAAATAATCTTTCTACTACCACGACTAAGCTCTACTGCCAAACTTGCCAATAGGCAATGGAAGGCAGCTACCTGCTTTTATTCTTTGTACTAGTCATTGTTTACCTCCGTGGTCCTCTCTGGTGACTGTCTACACCCAGGAAACACAAACTGCCCTGACTGATAAGTTTCTAGACAGTTAGCATCTCAACATCAAGTGTGGATGTACTAGTAGATTTAACACAGATGTTTGTTTTCCTAAAGAAGATAAAGTGTTATTAATCAAAAAGGTTAAAAGAGGCGCTAGGTATGGTGGCTCACCCTTGTAATCCTAGCACTTCGGTTTTTTACTTTTTTTTTTTTTTTTTGTACAAACAAAGTGTTTCAACTTTATCACCCTCAGTAGAGTGCCGTGGCATCACACAGCTCACAGAAACCTCCAACTCCTGGGCTTATGTGATTCTCTTGCCTTAGCTGCCTCAGCTTCCCGAGTAGCTGGGACCACAGGCACCTGCCACAATGCCCGGCTATTTTTTTGTTGTTGCACTTTGGCCGGGGTTGGGTTTGAACCCAACATCCTCGGTATATGGAGCTGGTGCCCTACTTACTGAGCCACAGGTGCCGCCCCTAATCCTAGCACTTTGGGAAGTTAAGGCAGGAAGATCCCTTAAGGCCAGGAGTTTGAGACCACTCTGGCAATAGTGAGACCTCATTGATATAAAAAATTTTTAATTTAGCCAGGCACGGTGGCATGTGTTTGTAGTCCCAGGTATTTGGGATACTGAGGTAGGAATATTGGTTTAGCAGAGCAGTTTGAGGTTACAGTGGGCTACAATGACACCATTACACTCTAAGCCCAGGCAAAAGAGAGGCCCTGGCTAAAAAAAAATTCTACAGTTTATGACTGTATTAGATATTCTAGAAAGGGACAGCTGTAAGAACAGGACTTTGCCGTAGGGATTTTTTTTTTTTTTTAAATTTCTCTTTTTTGTTCTTTGCCCTAGGGATTTTTGTCTAAAAATCCTGTCACCAGTCTGGACATTTGTTAAGCCTAAGAAACATAAAACATTTTAAATAGATTAAATTCCAGACAATTAGGTTTTTAAATATGAGGCATGACATGTTAGTGAACTTAACATAATTGTTTATTTTCCTAAGGTAGATAAAAATAGCTTTTATGATTTATGGTCTGGGAATTCTCTCCTTTAAAAAACAAAAACCTTTTCTGTGTTAGTATTGGTGTTAAATATTCTAGAAAGGAACAGCTCTAAGAATAAGAATTTGTCTTTCAGGACCCACATTCAGATTGCTTCATTACTTTAAGAAGCAGCAATAAGCTAAATATGTGTGCTTCTTAAGTCCAAGAAAAAGCCGTGCGTTTCCAAGATAACATTCTTATAAATAGAGCCTCAGCATGTATTTAAGTTATGTAAAGAAAAGGCTCTGGAATGCATAACGTGTGTAAAACAATGCTGATAAGTGTTGAAGAATTTTATCTCATGTACATAAAGAATATCTGTGACAATGTGTAGAGAACAGCTTTTCTGAACATAGTGAGTTAGGAAGCATCTTTTTGCCTGTTCCTTGAGGTAATTGTGCACTCTGTCTTGCTCTAGGAGTATACCATGCTGTGTCTGTTATGTGGCAAAGCCGAAGATTCCATCAGTATTCTCCCTGATGACCCCCGACAAATGACTCTGTTATTCTAAGGACCAAAGCCCGATAGTTGTCTCACTTAGTTTATAATGAAAATTCTTTGCATATATATTTTTTCTGCTTAGACTAATCTATCCTTTGAGAGAAAAAGTAATTTAGGAGATTGTTAGAACTGAGCTCTTCTGCTAAAGTTTGAAGTTTCCCATCAGTGTAACCAGAGTGAAGCATCTTTGTTGGCAGTTATATGGCCAGAAAATAGATAAAAGGGGAGCACATCTTGTGCCCTCATCTTGGTTTCTGAAAAAAGGAACTAGGGCTCCTTGGGAAAATGACTGCTTCTAGCACTGGGGCAGGAAATACACAAGATGAGCCTGGATTATCTTGTGCCACAGAAAAATGAAGTGCTAATCACACACACACAAAAATTACAGTGATTGGGAGTATGTCACACAGATAGTCACAACTGAAAGAGCTCCCAGTGAACAAAGCTGGAACAATTTGAGCAAGAAAACAAAGTAGTATTGGATTATAACCCAAATTGTATAATAAATATATATGAGTCCGTACATAAATACTTAAATAAATAGATAGGAGAGGACAAACAAGTCTCTTGTGCAGGAAAATTCCAAATAACTTTTGTAGATACTCCTTACTGCTTAAGTGTGGGCTCTGCGTAGTGACTTCCTTGTGAAGAGAATAATATGGAAAGGGGAGAAAAGAGTAACTTTACAATGAAGAAACCTATCAAACACTAGCTCAGCCATGGATCAAGGTTAACATCATCCAAGATAAGCCCTGTTTGTGACATGTACCCTTGATATGATGAGAATGCCGCTTTACCTCTGTGGTCTTTCTCCTCAAATCCTATAGCCCCAGTCTCATCATGAGAAAAAACATCAGACAAATTCCAATTGAGGGACATCCTACAAAATACCTGGTATATCTAACAAGAAATCCTCAAAACTGTCGAAGTCAGGCTCGGGGCCTATAGCTCAGCAGCTAGGGAACCAGCCACATACACCGGAGCTGGAGGATTCAAATCCAGCCCGGGCCCGCCAAACAACAATGACAACTACAACCAAAAAAATAGCCGGGTGTTGTGGCAGGCACCTGTAGTCCCAGCTACTTGGGAGGCTGAGGCAAGAGAATCACTTAAGCTCAAGAGTTTGAGGTTGCTGTAAGCTGTGACGCCACAACACTCACTCTACAGCCTGAGACTCTGTCTCAAAAAAACAAAAAAACTGTCAAAGTCATCAAAAAACAAGGAAAGTAAAAAACTGTCACAACCAAGAAAACCCTAAAAAGACATGACAACTAAATGTACTGTAGTACCCTAAATGCGATCTTGAACTGGAAAAAGGATATTTGGTAGAAACTGAGTAAAGTGTGGACTTTGGTTAATATAAGTGAATAGAATGATTTCAGTTTCTCTAAGGGGTTCTTAGAATATCTTACTTGCATAGTTGAATGAGCACTGACCTGGGAGTTGTAAACTCTTGACATTTTGACCTTTCTGCCATTTTATAGTGGTACAAGCATTACTTTGGACTTCATTGTCCTGTTTCTATAAAATTGGCATAATAAAAACTGCTATTATACTTTCTTCACAGTCTTGTTAGGGATTCAAATGAATTAATGTAAAATACTTTGAAAGCATATAAAGTCCTGGATACATTGAGGTAGCTTCAGTTAATTCTTATTCTGCATCCAAAATCTAAAGTATCTGGCATTAGAAACAGAATTGTTTCCTCTTTATAGCTAAGAGATTTGGAAATTCTGAACTAAGGTTTTGCTTATAAGAAAAAAAAAAGTGAGCAAAGTTTTGTAGGCACCAGGGAAAAGCTTTGTTGTACAATAGCAATAATAAAAGCTGAGGTTGGCTGGGCGCGGTGGCTCACGCCTATAATCCTAGCACTCTGGGAGGCCAAGGCCGGTGGATTGCTTGAGCTCAAGAGTTTAAGACCAGCCTGAGAAAGAGCGAGACCCGGTTTCTACTAAAAAATAGAATAAATAAAGCTGAGGTTTATTGAGTATTTATATGAGGTTTATTGAGTATTTAGTATGTTCTCAGGCCCTTTTGGAAAGCACTTATTTAATCCATGAGGTAAGAGTTGTTATTCCAGTTTTAGAGCCAAAAAAGCTAACAGGCAAAGAAGTTACACAGCTTGCTAAAGGTCACACAGCCAGCATAGTGACTCCCTCTCAATAGTAGTGCTCCATAACATGAAGCATAAGGGCCTGGCAAGGTTAGAGAGAGGCTGAGAATGTCAGTGACAGCACTTTCAGGCATCCAGGCATGTCAGGTCAAGATTTATTATTCAGAGAAGTTAAGTCAGCTGCTCCATAGGGCTCAGTTGTTTTATTCCTGGAAAATGTTTTCCATTTTGCTGCAGATCTATATCTGACCTGCTGAGGAAATCATTTGGTAAAATGAGCCCAGAAAGCAGAGAAAATGCTTCATTACTTTAAATAGTAGCACTAAGCCCATTATAGCCTCTGAATTGTCCCTTGGAGTTTGCTTGTGCTTCCAACTTAGTCTTTGAAGCTGGGGAGTGTGATTGTATATGCCCCTGCCACTGTTGTCATCTGTTGCAGAATGGATAATTACCTACTTGTTTTAGACTGTTACAAAATTTAAACCATAAGATCATTATTAAACCAATATTTTGCTGTGTTTTGAGATACTTTTTCATTTTCTAGAATTCTTCTGTGGATCTAATAAAGACCTCTTGAACCCAGTCCCCTGAATTGTTATTTTTCTGTTCAAATAGGAATCAGGCAAAAACATTGTCTTCTTTTTCTTCTCTTCCTGAGATATAAGAAGGAAAAGAAATCTTCTATGTGTATAAATGCAAATGTGGGCTTGTCCTGGCACTTCATTTTTCATACTCATTCTGTAATGTACAGGTCTGGCTAATTGGCTCTTGAAGTTTAAAGTTCAGCTAGGCTCGGTGCCCATAGCTCAGCGGTTAGGGTGCTGGCCACATACACCAAAGCTGGCGGGTTCGAACCTGGCCTGGGCCTGCTAAACAACAATGACAACTGCACCAAAAAAATAACCGGGCATTGTGGTGGGCACCTATAGTCCTAGCTACCTGGGACGCTGAAGCAAGAGGATTGCTTAAGCCCAAGAGTTTGAGGTTGCTGTGATCTGTGACGCTATGGCACTCTACCCAGGGCGACAGCTTGAGACTATCTCAAAAAAAAAAAGAAAATTGTTCATAAGGTCCGTCTGAGGATTAAATAATCTAATGTATATAAAGTACTTAGAGTGTGAGCATGATAAATATTTAGTAAATGAGAATTTGGATGATGATTGTGAACTTTATAAGAAAAGTTCTTGAATTGGCTCAGTGTTTCCTTAAGTAGATAGAGCTATGGGAACACAGTCATGGAGATAATCATCAATTTGTGTTTCTGTACCTTGGCTCCCTAAAATCATTTATTCCAGGCTATGTTTTGTGGGGGGGGTTTCTTTTTGATTTTTCTTTTTTTGAGACAGAGTCTCCACTCTAGTGTCCCAGCTAGAGAGCAGTGGCACCCTGAAACTCCAGGGCTCAAATGACCCTCCTGCCTCACAGCCTCCTGGGTAGCTGGGAGTACAGCACGTGCCACCACATCCTGCTAAATTTTCTATTTTTTGTAGAGACAGGGCCTCATAGAGTTCCTGCTAGGAGTCACTGCATCTAGCCCCCCAAGCTGTATTTTTTAAAGAGCCCTCAGATTAGTGATTCTGTCTCTCCTCTAAATTGAGTAGCATTATCTCAGCACTTGTGGGAGAGCTTTTTAATGAGCCTTCCTACTTCTGAGTCCCCTAGGGGAATCTGATTAAAAGATTTTGTTTGTCTAGAAAAGTGGATGGTTTATATTAAAGCTTTGCCTTGTCTGTTTATAACCATAAGCTAATACTTCTAAGGATGAAAAGGGGGACCAAAAGATGAGGAGAAAACACTTTCTCATTTTTCTTCATTTTAACAACAGCACAACTAAAGATCTAGGAAATGTAGATATTTTCCAACAAGTTCCTCCAATCCTGCCTTCCCTGTTCCCTGCTGAGCCAATCCTATCTGAAGGAAAGAGTATTTTCTTGCCCAAATTAAGAGCCTTCATTCCAGTAAGATGGTGTTTTCTGGCTTTGCAAAATCACTTACCCTAAATTATCTCTAAATGATTCTTTCAACTTGACCGGGGTCTTCGCTGGCCTAAATTGCCTGTGGCATTATGCCAGCATTCTGGATCCCTGGTTCTGTGATGGGTTGTACAAATCACACTGGCATCCAACTTGAATTCTGCTTCATTTCATCAGGAAAACAATTTGTAGTTACTGCTCTAAAATCAATGCATGGTCCTATCAAAGAATTCATATGCCAGTGGTTGGCTTTAAGGGAAGGAATCTGCAAGCCTTGAGATTTCAAAAAAATCAAGTTGAGGGTAACCTTAATTTAGCAGAAGGCCCTGCAGAAGGATGCCAGGGGATTCCCACTGTAACACTCAGGTTACCCTTTTGAAATAAAGCTCCAGCAATGACAGCTTTAGTTGAAGGTCGGGCAGTGGGAGATTCTTAACCTCCATTCCACGTTTACTTCTCAGATGATGCAAGTGCTTAGAAAATAGTTACAGGAAGCAGAGTGATTTTTTTTCTTTTTTGAGACAGAGTCTCACTGTGTCGCACTCAGTGGTGTCGTGGCATCACAGTTTAGAGCAACCTCCAAGTCTTGGGCTCAAGCCATTCTCTCGCCTCAGCCTCCTGACTAGCTGGGACTACAGGCACCTGCCACAACGCCCGGCTATTTTTTAGAGGAGGGGTCTCACACTTGCTCAGGCTGATCTCAAACCTGTGAGCTCAGACAATCCACCCACCTCAGCCTCCCAGTGTGCGAGGATTATAGGCATGAGCCACGGTACCTGGCCTAGGGAAGCAGAGTGATTAAAGGAAAAACATTTTCCCCTGGGCACTCGAATTCTCAAGCAGTTATGTCCAGTTTGAAAAACTGTCCCTTCAAGGCTTCAATGAAAAGAAGTGAAATAGTCCATCTAGTGGTCAAAGAGGGAAAGGGTGAAATAAGCTTCCAGGACAAGATGAGTGGGGCAGAGACACAGGGCAGTGGGTTCTCAGTAAGTGTCTTCACCAGAACATGACAGAACCTGGCCCTGGTGATGTTGGTACTCTTTAAATATGCCTGCACTAGATGAGGAATCTGGGGCACCATCCTTACAAAGCCATTCAGGAAAACTGCCCTCACAGTGAACCGTGATCGTGTTGGCAGGTTATAAACAGTCTGATTTTCTGAACAGAAGCCCTCTCCCCTCCCACCCTCATGGAGGAAATATACCCAATCCCTCATGCCTCTATGTCTTTGTCTTATGCCTGAATTTGTGAATATGTCAGTTTGAGAGGAACAAAAGTGCAATGTGAACTTTTTTTTGATGCAGAGTCTTACTCTGTTGCCCTCAGTAGAGTGCTGTGGCGTCACAGCTCACAGCAACCTCAAACTCTGGGCTTAAGCCATTCTCTTGCCTCAGCCTCCCGAGTAGCTGGGACTACCGGTGCCTGCCACAATGCCCGGCTATTTTTGGTTGCAGTTATCATTGTTGTTTAGCAGGTCCTGGGCCAGACTTCAACCCCCCAGCCTCGGTGTATGTGGCTGGCACCCTACTCCAGGGGTGGCGAACACGCGGCTCTCGAGCCGCATGCAGCTCCCGGCCAAAATGAATGCGGCTCTTTGCCTCTTATCATTATTTTGTATACTGTGGCTCTTTGCCAAGTTTGGATTTTGTTATGCTGCTTCTGAGGAGGGAC